>FASU01008190.1:0-20935 GCA_001486225.1 Heliconius pardalinus sergestus | reverse complement strand
AACCGCGAGCGGGCCGCTCGTCTTTGATATATTTTAACTAAATCTCTTCTAATATGATGACTAGCCAGATGTAAATAATTAATTGTATGATTATGTTCTTTGAACAGGTTTAAATATGAATTATGTTATTCTGTACAGCATTTCTTCTGTTACTGTTTATGTTTACCACCATAAATAAATATGGTTGACCTTGAGTAATAACTATGTTACACATGTCTATTTGCCTCATTCCGTAGTGTTTATTCATAATATTTTTAAAGTTACTAAATTGTTATTGTTTGCTATATAAACACAAAATAACTCAGTGATTCAAAACATAATTAGAATTGCCATTGAAGGTCACTGTAGGATTCCTTTCAATTATGATAATTCTATTTGCAACAATGTAAATGTGCTAATTTATTAGTTCTTAAAAGTATTTCAACTACTTATGTCCATAACATTAATGAAATATTTTGAGAAATTGAGGAATTAACCGATTGTGCGATGCACAGGACGGTAATGAGTTTATCTATATGTTAGTTTCTAATTTCTATGCAATCCGATTTTTGTGACCTTCCTCTTAACTTTGCTAGTATCATTAAGACATGGCAATAATCTAAGTTTACCACAGTGACTCCCAAATATATTATTAAAATGAAAATAAACGTACTTGAATTCCTTAATATTATTTTTTTCTAGACTACAGTTTTGGCTAGATAATATAAATATTGCCAACTGTAGGCTTAATTAAATCTACTACGTTGTTGACATAAATAGTAATAACAGCATAAATTACCTCCCCAGGTGAGAGATGGTAGCATCGACAGCCGCGAGGGCTCCATAAGTCCATCGCGACGTCGGAAGAAAGCCCGCCGTACGTCCACCGAGAGCACCCCCGTACCAGCGCCCGAGCCCGAGGACCTGCCATTGAAGGAGGAAGTGTCACGAGATGGAGTGGAGGATCTGACGTTAGATGAAGAGGCCGAGCCGTCTGTTACACATAATGATGTTGTACGCAGTGAGTATTGTAAAATGTTCTTTGTTTTCTTTGATTTCACTTTGATGTCTCCATACCAGAGCAGAAAAAAGAAAATAATTAATTTTCCTGTACGGAAAATGAACCCACAATAATTATGTTTTCCGTATTACACTGCTACTGTGCAACAACTAGGGAATGGAATTAAGCTGTCTATAAAAACCTTTGTTTAGTATGATGCTGCCCATAGTTCATGATTAATTGTGTCATGAACTTGAAAAAAGATTTATGGAGAGATAGGAATAGTGAGGTGTTAATATATTGAGTGGACTAATAAAAGAAGACGTGCAGAAGGATTTTACATTTAAATTATTATTAACTTAAATTACTTTAATTGGGAAAGAACTTGAAAATTTTGCTTCTATTATAAAAATATTTAACAATTTATGTCCATTAAAACTTCTTCTAAGATTTTGCGCGTAATTAACTTAATTAATTTCTCTCAATCTTCGTATTTTGTGACATAATATTATCTCATCCCTGCAACACTAATCTTTTCGAAAACTTTTTTAAGATATACTTTAATACTAAGCTATATTAGACTATATACATAGGACATAGGTCCCATTAGTCTGTTTAAGGGTAGCTGCAATTGCAAGTAAGGTCTGATTAATTTGAATAATTTCAGATTTTCAATGGCATATGGAAAGATCTCAAGATGAAATGATGAATTCAAATGATAGTGTTCGAGAGACTCAAGGTAAGATGCTATCATTATAGCGATCGCTGTTACAGACATTTATGGGACACCATGAGTGCTTGTAAAAGCTATCTAACTTGGAACATCTTGTATTGCAAGTACTTTTTTTATATGTTTTTATTTACTATTAAACATAATTATGTGTATTATTATTAAATTACAATACAAGATGTTAAGTGGGACTCGAGATGTTTGTTTTTGGGGCAATCAACTTTTTTGTATCTTTATTTTGATATAATAGTATTTTTTTTATTGTTGTATGAAGAAAAAGATCATTGCCCCAGATGTACAAGGAACGGATGAAATGCGCAATGTCTTCCCATAATTTGAAATACAGACAAACAGTTATTGCTTAAAATAATGTATTTATCTTGTTATATATAAATATTATATACCAGAACAGCAGATACGAGAGTGCTAGTGTTTTCACATGTGAAATTTTCAACCTTTAATAATTACTTATCTAATATTAATATTATAAATTACTAATCTTATTGCAATTTTATATTTCCTATATATGATTTAGGATATTTCAGAGCAAGGTAAAGGTAATGGCTAAGAGGTATTGTTTTATTGTTTGTAGCCCGTTGAGGCGAGGTATGCGACAAGGTAAGTATAGGTTCACATTTATATCACTAGTTAGTGTAGTGTACTGTGTATTCGCTTTGTTTGTGATGTGGGACTCGAGTAGATCATTGCATGCTTCATTACTTTAGAAAATTTTACCCAATTGTAGAGTAAATTGTGAGCACACGACCTTCGGTGTCGATGTCTCCATATTTAATTACTAGTGCTAACTTTATTAATTTTTAACATTGTAACATTACGGAGTGGACTATGAGCCGGTGAGTACGAGTTCGTATCAATTACGCCCATATAAGTAGAATATAGCAAAACAATTAAAGACATAAAAATAACCTTATTGATGAAATTGTCAGTAGTGTTTTGTTATTGGTCAATCGAGTCGAGTCGAGTCGAGCGTACCGTGTTCTTGCCAGTTGTGTGACTGCATCAAATCATTTGTTGTAGAAGAATATGGACTCCCCCCGAGGCTTGAACTTTACAAGGTAAATCAAATCAATCCATTTTATCTCGTAGTTTGTTGGTTTATGTGGCTTATTTATTTATTATTTTTATTTTTTCGTTTCTTTATTTGCATTCACATGTGATTTCACTGCAGATGTTTTCTTAGCAATTCATGTTTAAAGTTATTTTTTTGACTCTTTTATTTGCAAACGTGCATGTGTTCACTAGGTAATTTTTTTTTAATAATATTGAAAACGGGCATGAAAATTTCCTAGTGGATGCGCATTTCATTTCATCTTTACTAAATTGTAACAAAATGAATAAAGATCAGGGCTGCTGTGTTGAAGTTTTTACGACGTAATAATTAGGACAGGATATCAATGTCCTCAATACCTACTCCTTGTGCATATCCCGCTAAGCTGTCCCAGCATGACTACACTCTTACTTCATTCATTTTTCTGTTATCTTTAAAAAAATGTACACTACAAAAACAAATTTAAACTTGTTAAAACATTACTATTGTCATTTACCTGTGCAACTAATTGTAATGCTTGTTAACCTCATTCTCGCTTTCATAATTTCCCCTTCCAGAACCATCCACCGATCTACCAAATTATTGGAATTACATTAAAACTCCTTTTCCATTAACGCGCGGGTATCTTAAAACTATCAACGTGAAATTAGAGAGTAAGGAGGAGTTGACCGAAAACATAAAAGTTAGAGGTAGAAAACCCTATAAGAAAAGAACTATTAAAACTGAAAAGAAATTTAAAAAAAAACGCGATATAACAAAAGACGGTCAACGTACAGATAGAAAATACGCGTGCTCATTTTGTAAGAAGAAAAAGTATAAGTATCGAAGGAATAAATTGAGACATGAGAAATATGAGTGCTACACTGGGCCGCAGTTCACTTGCGACAAATGTGACAGAAAATATTCGCAGAAAAAAACGTTAACAATGCACGTTGCGCAAAAACACGAGACGTCCAGCGAAATACAAGCCGAGACCAAACCTTCAATTGATCTATTTTGAATACTTGTTGCTTTTACTTTTGTTTATTATTATTTTTTTCTTATTGTCTTTATTTTTTTCTTTAAAATATGAATTGTTAAGAATACTACATTTTTTTTTCAAGTTAAAATCATGTTTCTTTTTGCTGATTTTTAAATTAAGCCAGTGCCATATTTGATTTTTTTTTAAGTTTAGTTATAGTTTGTAGATTGCAAAAAAATCCTATTTTTTTGAGTTTGTTTTGTCTTGAAGTAAAAGAGTTTACGTTATATTTTTGTTGATTTTTAATTAGGTTTTTTTTGTTTGAATATACATATTTTGCTATATTATGTTTTTTCTTTAGCTTCTCAGTATTCGTTAGTAGTACACATAAAAGTCACAAGCGATAATCCGGACTGTACTGAAATTTTCATTTCAGGAAGAAGAACGACACCGAGACACAGTATCATGACACGTAGTAAAAAAGTCAGCGAGGAGACGAACACAACCACCCTCGCCATACTAAACAACGTCAGCGCGCCGCCGACCGCGGCTCCCGCCCCCGCACCCGTCCCCGCCCACGATGAGTCTAAGGAGAATAAAAGACAGCGCGCCAAGTCACCGCCCAAGGCCAAAACCGAGCCCAAGCCTAAACCCGAACCCGAGCCTGAGCCCAATGACACCAAGCCCGACACCCGCTACCACATCTACTCGCGCGGCTCCCAGCAGCTGCCCTGCGCGCAGTACAAGACGGACAAAGGCTACCGCTGCCCCAACTGCCACCGCTGCTACAACGCGCGCAAGAACCTCGTGCGCCACGTCACGCTGGAGTGCGGCCGCGAGCCGCAGTACAAATGCCCGCACTGCTCCTACAGCAAGCACCGCCGCAACGAGCTCAAAAAGCACATCGAGAAGAAGCACCCCTCATGCGCAACATCCCCCGTGACGCCTGCGACGCCCCTTGGTGTTAAGTAATCGCGTCCCTAAAATTACCCACGTGCCTTATATAAACTTCCTTTTTATATAATATGATTGTAAAGTGTTATGAGCCTCGTTTATTGCCTGCGCTGCTACAATGTGATGATGAGCGTTTCTACAGCAAGCATATGGCAGAGAGCTCAAGAAGCACATCGAGAGAAAATATCCATCATCCCCAGCACCCTCACAAGCTCCTCGGTGTTAAGTAGCCACATCCCCTCCCCCTCACCCAAGTGCCTTACTCGCCGCGGCGAATTTCCTCTTAGATGATATTCGTTCTAAAGTTTAATGAGCCTCGTATACTTATTGTATTTTGTGATCGATATTCGACGATATATTTTTACTATTAAATGATGTATCTCGTCAACCGGACTTTGATTTCTCCCCCTCGCCGCTCGTTTGCCGCTCTTATGGGAAGATAACTCGAACGCGTAGACGTTCGGTTTGTGCATGTCTGCATGAATTAGAAGCTTCGCCTCCTTTTGATTTCTAACAGAAATTAATTTTTTATTTTATTTATATATATATATTTTTAATTATTATTATAACGCATTTCTTTGGTTCCTTAATTTTATTTTAGCCTCTGGTAGTATTAACAAAACGGCGTCGCCCGCAGTAGCGCTTGAGTTATTATTTGCAATACCGTTAATGTGTTGTATTTCAGAGGTGCGCAAGGAGGCCCTGCCGTCGGCCTTGCTCTCGCTGCTGTCGGCGCAGCGCGCGCAGGCCGCGCTCGTGCCGCGCCTCCTGCCTCTCCCCGACCTCCCCGACCCACTCAAGGCGCACCTGCTGCAGCAGGCCTTCCTCCAGAACAACAACACCGTCGCCGCCGCCGCCAAGCACGACGCGCTCGACGACCGCGACTCGGACCCCGACCCCGACTACGACGACACGGACGACATCGTGCTGCCCGAGGAGGGTGACGCGGGCGAATCGGGGGACGCGGGGGGGCGCCGCGACGACGATGCCAGTCGCCAGTTCGAGTGCCGGCACTGCGGCAAGCGCTATCGCTGGAAGTCCACGCTGCGCCGCCACGAGAACGTAGAATGCGGGGGCAAGGCGCCGAGCCACCAGTGCCCGTACTGCTCCTACCGCGCCAAGCAGCGCGGCAACCTCGGCGTGCACATTCGCAAACACCACAACACGGAGTGGTACATATACGCCAGCAACAAGGTGCGCCGCAACAAGAAGACCCCCGCCTAACACACACACACACACACAAGCACACACGCGCGCGCGTCTCACACCAAAGTAGATACCCAACCAAATCGGTACTGCAATAATATTATTTATATTTTATTTTGTTAAAGACATATTTTTAATTTTTAATATACACTAAAGATAATAGTTGTAATTTGCACATTCCCTAACGGCATTAGAGTTAATTTGTTGTTTTTTTGTTTTTTTAGAGTTTATTCGTCGTAGTTAAGACTGACCCTAAGTATTTTTGTTCACGAGAACGTTTTTATTGTTGTATTTATTTCGCCGGCCGCCGGTCGAATCCCCTTCCAAATGTTAAATCCGACCTGAAAGGTTGTTTTCGTAGAACTATATAATGTTAACTCGAATTTGTCTAGTTTTAGTATCCTAACATTCCTTTTATGGAATAATTCCAAAATATGAAAACTTAGTGCAATTGATATTATATAAATGTTGATATTCATTTTGAGTCACTGTTACAATTATTTAAAGTCGCGGAAGCTTAGCACTTCCGACACGGGTAAATTTTTGTTTAAAGTTCTCCACCTGAAAGTTTTGTTTATATGTTCTTGTTATATTTTAATTTAAATTATCTAACATATTATCAGGGACCATTTACTTGTCTTCCCGTTCGTAGACGATCCAAAGTTTATACTTTAATAGTTGTATTATTATTTATTAGGCTAATGATGGTTTTGGACCGCGAGGTCCGCAGTTAGGTAAGCGAGCTCATCGACGTGCCTACAATGTTACCTGTAGATAATATAAAATATTTATTATATATTATTATGATTATGTGGTATATACCATCTCGGTTAAATGGGTTAAAAAAATGTGTTCAAAATTTAAAAAAATATATTTTGGTTGATATTATCTGATATTTTATCGCAATAATCAAGTTTCTTTTATCATATTGACTGTTGATATTTTTTGTTGTTAATTTAGGATAACAAAGCTATTTGACCAAAGTCAGTATTAGTTTAAAAGTGTTATGAGTAAAGTCGTTGCTAAGCATTGAATAATGGATAATAATTAATGCAATGTCTCATCATATCAAACTATTTGAAGGTTTTAGGTATTAATTGTATGATAGAATTAAATTGGAATGTTACGATGTTCACATTGTTTGTTAATGTTATTGGATTGAATTAGTTAGAGTGACTTTTATATGAATATATTGGGGTTTACTTGGTAGAAAAGTTTATTAAAATATAAATATAGTGTATAATTATAGACTTTTTTATTTATTTTTTATTTACCCCTTTTTATTTTTTGCATTTGTATTTTACATTTTGTTAGGTGAGTTTGCATCGTTTTATTTTTGTTTTATTTAACAGTGCATGGACGCATGATTCACCGCTTGCTTTTTTACTTTTGCATTGTTTTGTTTTTCTTTTCCTTTCGTTCATACTAATATAATTAATAATTTCAGGTAGACAAGAAAGCCCATGGGGTCGGGAGACTACATTTAATTAACAAAAGTTATTTAGAATAGCGCACACAGTGACTAAACCTAAAACCTTTGTCGCTCATATTGTACAGTGCCACGAGTCTCCTCTTACACGTTTGCAGGGACATACCATTAAAGTTACCCTCGAAATCATTGATCGTTTGGACCTGTCAAAATAAACGTTTTGATGATTCTTTTTTGTTCTTTTTTTTACTTTCCTTTTGCAAAAGCTTTCATCACAGCACTCGGTGGACACTCACAGTAGAATATATCGTATGTATATGTATCTATCTTATTTGTGTATGTATATATTTATCTATATATGATATGTATTGGTATTCTACATATGTATATATTATTTGTGATTCGTATCAGTATTATATAATTTCGTATATAACATGTATGTATAATTGTGCTTGTACTGGTTAACACTCGGGAATGTCGAATGTGTGTGGCGCAAGCGTGGCGCGTGGCTCGAGTAGTGACGGTGTCGCTGTTGCAGGCGCGGGTGCCGGAGGGGGCGGAGGCGGGGAGGACGCGTCCTTCACGCGGCTGGGCGGGCTGTCGTGGGAGCAGTGGTCGGCGCGGCTGGCGCTGCCGCTGGTGGCGGGCATGCGCGTGGCGGCGCCGGCGCTGCCGCCCGCGCCCGGCGAGCCCAGCTTCACGTGTCCCGACTGCGGCCGCGTGTACAAGCTCAAGTCCTCGCTGCGCAACCACCAGAAGTGGGAGTGCGGCAAAGAGCCACAGTTCCAATGCCCCTACTGTGTGTACCGCGCCAAGCAGAAGATGCATATTGCGCGCCACATGGAGCGCATGCACCGCGAGGTGCACATGAAGCCCGAGCAGTACATCAAGCAGGACAACGTGGACGCATGCACCTAGGCGCCTCGCCGCTCCGACGCTTCGACTCTCGCTTATATACCTATTCAGGCTCCTCAAGATTATTGCCGATTGTGATAAATGTGATGAAATCTCTCTTGTGATAGTGACTCGGGACAGTCACGTTAGATGTAGTCGCCTGGCTCGTTACCGCTATACATACTCTATGAATTTAATCTCGCGTCGAATTTCTGTCTTACTATTGACACTGGGTGCAGATTTTGCAGCGGTGTGAGCGACTGTTGCATTTATCCAGTACGTTAAGGAAAGTGATTTGTATAGTTACGCTTTATATATTTTTATGTACAGCATTTATCGTGTAAATGATCATTCCTGGTGTTCGTCGACGTCGGGCGTGTAGCCGTGTAGCTTTGCTAGATCGTTGCTTAGAAAAGTTTACTTGTTGTTACCAGTTACAGTTACTACGGACTAAATTTTAACATTGATTACGAGATTATTAGAATCGTTGGCAAATATAATGTACCTACTCTACTTACTCCTTGTCGAGTAGGTACCTAATGTAGTGAGAATGGAAGAATTATGAACAGATGCGTTCGTTGTTTTATACTTTTAGTTATTAATTAAAATGAAGCTATTCGTCGCTTAGTTTGCAAGTTATAGGTCTTTGCCATAATGCATGTTCCATTATTTTTGTAATACTCAATGTAATTTAATTTTTTTACTTTTTCAATTATTTTAGATCTCTTTACGTGTAATGCATTTATTTTATATTAATCTAGAGCGTAAAGCCGGCCCGTGCGTTGCGCGGGGGCGATATCGTATATCGTATTCATATAAGTATGAGAGGTATTCATTGTAAGTTCCTGGAGACGAATGTGTAATGACACATTATTTGATGTTATACTTGGGGCCAATTGTTAGTTAAGATATGGTTAGACCAGTGGAATCGAGTGCCTTATTAAAAATGTTTGTTAAATTTTAGACTACACTTGTATAGACACTGCCATTGAGGGATTATTACTAGTGACCCGCACAAATCACGTCATATTATTAGGATGATAGCAAAATCTTCCACTTAGTGTTTAAGTATTTTTTATACATTACCATTTAGATATTATAAGTTAGCGATATCGCGCCGAGCAGAATCTTTCGCGTTCCCTTTATGAGAGGCCTAGTTTTTGACACGAACGATTGTGTTTCCGCGATAATTGATTAGAATTTTAGCTGCAGGAGTTACCATCAAACAATCAATATGTAGAACTCGTTAAGTACAACCATTTAAAGTCATTTCAGTAACATTAAGTGCCTTCGAAAAGTTAGTCATTAGGATTTAAAGTGTTAACAACAAAATATCTCGGTTGTGATCTTTGAAAATAACCGCTGCGACCGATGACGGAACAAAATGTTGCTTTTGTATTTTCCGAACATATTTTTAAGTACAACATATCTGTGATAAGGATATTCTCAAATTAAAGTAATTTCGCATATTGCATTGCGAGTTTTTTTCACTCAATGACGCAGACCCAAGTCTAAGTGATCCTACGATAGCAGATCCTTCAATAAGAATTCACACCTAGAGCATTCAATATACTGTAGCATATAAACTGACAATAAGAAGTTACAGTGATTGTACGCATTTGATTGTATTTTATAACCTTTTTGTATTTTTAATAAAGTTGCTATTCTCGATATTATTTTAGTTTTTATTTATCATATGTTGACCTGCAATAAATGACCAATTGGACTTAAAACATGGATTAATTACGGTAACTAAGATTTTTAACGATTTAACAAATATATCCTGAATTTTAACACTGCATGTTCTCTCTTATGATTAACATTTAATAAAATCATGTTTCATCTTCACTAAAAATGATGGTACTTCCAATTGAGGTGAATATGAAACAGATGGTCGCATGTTAGGGTCGCCTTGGTTGAAGGGTTACTAGGACAGTAGCATTAGTATGATAGAGAAGGAACAAATTAATGGGAGACATGGTGCATCATCCTACGCTTCTCACGTCGGCACTGGGGTTTGGCTTACTGTTACGGTGGCAGCTTATTATTTGCACGTATTTATTTTTATTTGCGTTTTAATTTCAGTTGCACAGTTGTACACGCCTTATATATTGGGTTATGGTACGCCCGGGCTCAGTGGTGGCAAAGCCTGGACGCTCTATGAGTGCGTGGATTGTGGGAACAAATACAAGCACAAAGGCTCTCTGCAGCGACATATTAAATACGAGTGTAGAAAACAGCCAAGTTTCAAGTGCCCCTACTGTGTGTATCGCGCATATCAGAAGCATAACCTGCTTCTGCACGAGAGGCATCTCCACAAAGATTTACCAGAGAAGGTGGATTTCGTGTCGGAATGACACGAGTCAATGTCAGTAAACAATTATATAACACTAACTGGCTAACGGGGACATATTGGGCATTCATTGGGCTTATTAACAACACTAACTGTACAAGTACATATTATGATAGCCGACCAAGCAACCAAATATTTGTATATATACCTACATGTACACGTATGACTTCTTATTTTCACTTCTTAAGCTTTTTTAAAATTTTTATTATTTTTCATTTGTTACAAATATACATATTTTTAGTTGCTTCTGTATAAAATTCTGTCGGCCTCCTTACTCATTAAGTAAAATTATCTGAATGTTAAATATCATCAATTACCTTTTACGTTCCTTGACTTTTTAATCTGAGAACATATCAATAATTGCAAATTTTAGAATTATTAAAAAATCTAACTTTTATGTTACAGCTGATGAAGATCAAAAGAAAACTTTAAAGAAGATGATGTCGTTGGAAATATCAATTGGACTACCGAATATTCGATTGCCGGTGACTAAACCGATCAAAATATTTTAACTAACATATTTACATTACAGAGCATTTTGATTTATATACATTTTGTTAAATATAATCTTCACAGGCACGTGGAATATAGGATCACGTGACTGATGTGAAACTTTTGAGATGCTAGATTTATTATTATATTCGTAATGGAGATATAACGTAGTCGTAGACAAATAACTAGACAATGTATTAAATATTTTGCAAAATGTCATACGTGGAAATGTATTATATACAGAATGTTCTATAAATGAACTAAGAAAGCGAAATGGAAGGCAGCGACATAATAATAAGCATAATACATATTTATAGTTACCACCGAGATTTTAATATAAAATTTGAAATTTTGGTTTTTGGTGGCAATGTTCACTTTTTAATATAGATTATACGTAAGACATGTTTTTTTGTAATTTTACTTGTAGTTTGTTAAATATTCTTGTTCTTGTTATTATTTTTTGTTTAGTGTGTGTTCCTTGTTGCCAAAGAAATTTATCAAAGTAATTTATACGAAACCAAATAACTGTATTATAGTTTCAGTATTTTTGTTAAAATGTATAAATATGATATTTGCATTTGTTACTGTTAATAATAAGTTACCTTTTAGAGTTCAAATCGAAACGCGCAATATTTTATACCAAAGAATCTAGGTCGATTCTAGCCTTGGTAAGTGCCTTAATAACGCCTAATATATTGTTACTAAGTATAATGTTTTGTATTTAAGTTTATAAATATATTTACGTGTTGAAACTTATTCCTAGAAAAATATTTTTATTGTAAATTAGAAACGCTATGCACGGATTTTGCCTAATGTTGCCCATGTACTAATAATCTTATTGCGATTCAAAGACTTACAAGAAACAGCTATGGCTTAATTCGTTATAGCGAATGAAAGTTGGTTTATGTTAAGTATTTTTTAAAATTTCAGTTAAACTCGCTAAAATTCATCAATTAATACGTAGCCTTACCACAATATTTGACAAATTACCAGAGGATTTTAGTGATTTTATTCGCATATTGAAGTTTACAACAAATTTCCAACTGCTAATGAAAAATACAGTAATTCCTAAAGGAAATGTTTAATTGTGAATGAAAAGTTTAATTTCATATAGTATATTAATTTTTGGTTCTACAACCATCTCAATTCCGTTTCTGATTTATGAAAATACTTTACGATTTATATAATGAATCATTAAATATATGTACAAAAATGTTTTAATTTTTCAAGATTTGTTTGTGTTAGCCCGGACGGGCAGCGAAGTATGTAATGATTTTCAATTCAAAATTTGAATTTCTACAAGAACAAAGCAAAGCTACCTTAGCGTTATACTAATTAAAATAAAAACTATTTTATATGAAGACATAATATACGTCTATTTTGACGTACGTCGTATGCCCATCAGATGTTACATAGTTGTGTTAGCCATAAATTTGTAGTGATAGAATTCTTAAACTGTTCGTAGTAAGATTTGACAATGTTAATATCATCAACTTTTCATGTTGATTGAAATCAATCAATAAATTACTTAGCAACCTCTAATGGTCCTACGGCGATTTTAGAGAATCACATTTCACTTCAATTAAATATTTCTTTCACTTAAGAAATGAAATAAAAAAATTAATAAATGAACTTCCCAAATGTACTTTTAATTTCATCATCAGTTCATATACTTAAATTACCACATTTTTTATAATCTATGAAAACCTAACCAACCTTACACAAAGGTGAGGTGGTATACATTGATTAGAAGAAAATGGGTAGGGTCGACACTCCTCCAAAAATCTCGTGCTTCAAAATAATATTACAAAAATATTTTTTATATAAAATTTTTTATGTTGCATCAATTTTTATGTTGTTTACGAAGGATTTTTATCAAAACTTAATATGAGAATATTAATTCAAAAGGCCGACTTGAAAGTATGAAAAAACGCTTTAAAAGATATTAAGATACGTTCATTATGGAGTCTCAAAGTTTATTTAAATAATTTTGAAAAATACATCGTAACTTGAAAAATATTATTGAATAGAAATTATTATATTTTATTATCTTCTAAACAAATTGGTGTTAAGTAATATTATTTGCTATTTTTTAATATAGATTATACAAACATCATGAAACAACGTAACAACTAAAAATAATCTTATGTATTAAATCCTTTTAGACGCAATTTAATTTTAATTAGAAATCGTTAAATTTTACGGAGAGTAAACAATATGAAAAATATATTTTAAAAGTCCATATAAAATTTTGTTAGTATACATTTGCTTAACCTACGTTAGTAATTGATATAATTTTTAATAGAAAAATATTTTAACCACATTTTGATTCGTATATAAATAAAAAAAGAATATATTGATACACATTTTTTATCAAGATTTTGTTTACAGAGAAATAGTATAGAAGCTACATAAAAATATGTTTTATTCCTACACCTTATGAACCATTTAGTAAAATTTAATAACACTAACATTTCAAGTTTTATGTAATGTTTAATAAATTGTTAAATATTTTCTTAATGTTAGTGACTTGTGCCAAAGCATTATTAATAATGTATTAAAAATCATGTTTATTAATTTAATTGTACATTTTACATTTACAATTGTACATGTTTAAATGATGGGTTTATATAAAGGTTGTTCAGCCACATTTAAGTAATATGATAAGTACCAATATTATATTAACAGAAATAAGTATATATGGACGTGGGAATGGGGCGATCTGGGTAGGCCGTGCCGACCTCCGAATAGTCTGGTAGAATATTTTGTAACAAAAAAATTGACATGATAAAAGAATTAATTGTAAAGAAAAACACTTTCTAAGCTAAAGCAAAAGTCAATGCCCCTGGAAAATATCTCTAGATACGCCGATGTATATATTTCAGATCGTGAAAATTGACGTTTCAGAACTCTGTGTCGAGTTGTATTATATTTTTACCAACTTGAAGAATAAGTAAATTTTTATAAAGGACTTTTGTTAAATCAAAATAAATTAATAAAATCGACAATTTTAAAATGTTAATTAATGTTAAAGTCTGCCTTATAGTTCAAATAATTCAAATTACTTATTGGTACACCACAAAAACTAATGAACTATTTTTATTTTATAAATTATTATAAAGTGGAGTGTGTTTGGTTTGTTTTAATTGCAATATGCATGAGAATAAATGTTCTGAGTTTAATAAAT
Source organism: Heliconius pardalinus sergestus (assembly GCA_001486225.1). NCBI lineage: Eukaryota > Metazoa > Arthropoda > Insecta > Lepidoptera > Nymphalidae > Heliconius > Heliconius pardalinus. Next base: position 6,681 of record FASU01008190.1, on the reverse strand, counting down.
ACTTTTCTTATGTGTACCATACCCTCAACCCCCAACGGCTATAGCAAAGGTTACATTATGGCAGGTATCTAAGTAAAACAAGTCAATTATTTATAAACTGTTGGAATATACCTTGTTTCAGGTGAACTGGACTTCTTTAAAACAATGATGCACAATATGTTGCCCATCATGCCAATGAAGACTAAAAACTACTGGTCCCACTGTGACTCCACTTTTGAATGTGAAAAATGCAAGAGAAAGTATAGGCATAAAAGCACATACAGGCGACATATTACCTACGAATGTGGCAAGGAACCTATGTTTCGGTGTCCGTTCTTAGACTGCACATACAAAGCTTATCAGAAGACTCATACAGACGCTCATATCAAGACAAAACATAAAGTACTTACTATAGAATATAAAGGATGATGCGTCACTCAAAGTGAATATATTAAATGTGATATTAAATATAGTTATAATTAAAGTGACGGTACAGTTTAATGTAGTCATTTCATTTTTATTGGATAAGGTACAAAAGTAAATTAAAACATACCACATTTCTGAAGTTCTCCGAGAACGAAATTCATAATGATCACCGAAACTCGAAAATTGCGCCAAAACTGTTCGGGATACACCATAGACAATCTATCCAAAATATTGTTATGCGGTATAACGTTATATTTTCTAAACGTGAAAAAAATATTTTTCTTTTATGTCACTGTCTATAATCTGTCATGAGAAGGATACTTGATACGTCAAAATTCAATAAAATTCTTAATTTACGGATTTGTTTTACAATATAAAATGTCGTGATCGAATTTATGAATAAAACAAAAATAGCTTATCAAAATGAATAAGTTATTTTCCATAAACAGGTGTTACTTTAATACTTTAAGGTGTACTATTAGTAAAACTCCCTCAAATATATTAGCAACTAAGAATGTATTACCGAATATGTATATTGTTCGTGCGGCTCATGAGCAAAAGAAAATCCGATCTACTATGAACTATATGATAGCAATTGGTGTAATGACAGTCGGCTTAAGTTACGCAGCAGTACCTCTATACAGAATATTTTGTCAGGTGAAATAATCTAACCTCTGGACATTATTTTTCTTATCTAAATTATTTAATAAATATATAAATTGAGTGATAACAGCTAGACACAAATCCATTTAACTTATTTTTGTACTTTTTCTTTTAAAATTCTTTATAGGCATATAGTTATGGAGGCACTACAGGTCAAATTGAGGCAAATCAAACAATAAGTAACATGAAACCTATTAAAGATCGACCACTCAAAATTCGTTTCAATGCTGATGTAGCTTCTTCAATGCAATGGAACTTTAAGCCACAACAGGGAGATATAACAGTGAGATTTTATTTAAATTAAACAATTTTATGTAATATTTCTAGTTCAGTGTGTGCAACTAATAAAACTATTCAGCTTTATAAATATTAATATTAGCACTGATTTCAATAATTTCAGGTTTTGCCAGGAGAAACTGCCTTAGCATTTTACACAGCCCGTAATCCTACTGACAAGCCAGTAATTGGTATAAGTACATATAATGTTATTCCTTTTGAAGCAGGACAGTATTTTAATAAAATTCAGTGCTTCTGTTTTGAAGAGCAGTTGCTGAATCCCCATGAACAAGTACTACTTTTCTATATTGTGAAATGCTCTTTTTAGCTTTAAGCTTTATAAAGCATGTTTTCCAATTTTTTTAGGGATTGTGTGTGTATGTGTGTAATAAGTGGCAAAACATAGTGTTGTAACTCCATGCCTCCCAAAGTTGGGATGATACCCTAAACTATCATTGTATATTAAAAAGAAAAAGATATAACAAACAAGTGGAATCATTTTAAATAAAACAACTAAATTCAATTAATCATCATATAAAGTTTTCGGAAACATGTCAAACATTTTCAGCATTGTGTCGTCGTAGTGGAGTAGTGTGTGGTAGACTGAGGTGTATGAATATATGCAATTTATCTGGTTCAAGAGTTTCATTGGAAATGTGTAGATAATCATGAAAATTAAAAATTATATTAAATAAGTGAATATTTTCAGGTAGACATGCCAGTATTCTTTTACATAGATCCAGAGTTCAAGGAAGATCCTAAAATGGAATATATTGATGAAATAGTATTATCTTACACATTTTTTGAAGCCAAAGAAGGTCTCAAGCTTCCTGTTCCGGCCTATGCTAGATAAAATGCCTAAATGTTTAAAAACAAATGTAAATAATAAATATATGTAGTATTTAGTAACTGGCTTAAGTTTTTTTTCTGCTATGTATTAAATTTCTAAATAAAGTCTAATAAAGTATTAATTTCTTAATTAGTAGTGTTTTGTCATACCAAAGCAGGTAAATGATAAAAATATACATTAAATCATTACCCAAAGTGATTTTAAACCCATAACCATCGCCTTAATAGCATGCAAGTATAAAATTTTATTCAAGTAAAATTTTGAGCTTAAGTTATCCAGAGTGAATTTTTAACTCTGCATTCATATAGATTCCTGATTCTTTTGTCGTTAGATTCAAGAACTACGCATTTCACTACATTGAATTGGCTCTCATTTTACATTTATGCCATATTGACAATACTAGTAATTAATTATTTTGCTTCATATATCTACATTTTAATTCTATCATTGTTATAATGTAAGGCAAATAAAACACATTTCAGAGCGGTAATAAAATATCTTCTCAGACCCATTAACTGGACTCGGTTTTTAAACAGCTTTTCCTAGTGGTCTTATTACGGATCTCCGACTCGACACCCGCGTGAACTCCCAGGTATATATTATTACTATATATAGTACTTATCACACAAACAAATTTATATTACCTAAAGTCAGAAATTTATAATTATTATTAAATAATGTCAAATAAAACACAATTTAACTTGCACGATTTTTATTCAACAATACAAAAAGGACCGACTTAAGATTTAATAGCCGCCGTAACGGGGTACCCTCTTCTCAGACCCATACACTGGTCTCGATCTATGAAAAGCGTAGTGGTCTTATTACGGAGCTCAGACTCGAGACCGGCGCGGACTCCAAGCAGGGTTTGATGGGTTCCTTCTGCTGTAGCTATCTTGGATCTTAGCATCTCCATGCTCTCTTGGAGGTCACACACTTCTTTCACCAACCTATGAAAAGAATTTGAATAAGATTTTTTTAGCTTTAGCATAATCCCGCATGCTAGCAGAATAGTCAGAAGCTGTGGTGAACTCAACGCCGGGCTTTTGCTTGTTACTAGAGCGTGGAAATGAAAATAATTGGTTCCCCCGAGTGGGAATTGAGCCCATAACTATCATCGCGTTTACCGTTAGATACTGTGCCGCTACGCTGCGACGACTTCATACTGAACTTCGTTATATCGTAAACTTTAAATTATAAATTAACACACTTTATAATATTAGTGTAGATAACAGCTACCATCGCCCGCCGGCCGCAGATGTTCGCGGGTCTTATCACGCACTACGCGATGACTTACACTCGCTCTATCAATCTCAATACTCAATTATAAAACTGTGATGGCCTCTAAAATGAAAAAGGTTTGCTTGAAGGTTAGAAAAGGCGCTTGAAAGGTTGGAAAAGGGCAAGGGCTTGGCATGAGGGCATGTATGAAGAGGTTGATGACAATGGACGAAGCGAAAGAGGTATGTCTCTGACTACCTCGCTAGGGATACAGCGTGAAGCTAAGTTAAGTTATGTAGTAAAATGGTACCTAATGTTGTTTATTTCTTACTAATTCTTATGTTAAAATCCAGTAAAGTTACCTATAGAGGTAGGTACATATTATGATAAATATTTGTTAAAAATTTAAAGTTTAGAATTTTATTGAAATAGGCATGACATTGAAGAAACTGTGATTAAGTAAAATTTTAATTGAAATAATAAAAATTTTCCTTATTACGTACTAATCACAAGGAAAACCCTATAAGACTACCTACCTACTTTAAAATAATTCATATATACCTACGAAAACATTACTATTTTTATTTCAACAAAATAAAATATGGCGGTAAAGTTTAAATAGCGGTCTATCTTAAACACACGATGGTCATCATTTTTCGATGATTCGATTCCCCCACTCGACGGATTATAAAACAATAATTTCACAATTTAATTGGATATAGCGACGCATTTGGTTTTCCCACCGAACAAAAAATTGGGAGGATAACCGAATGTCTTAATAACTGACTGTAAACACGACAGGTTGTTGATACAACAGCGCAGCGTTGATTTCCGCCACTCAACACGCAATGTCTCCAGAAATGCCCTAGGCTTCTTCCACCTACCCTGCTACATGTGAGATACAGCGTGAAGCTGATTTTATCCGAACCCGTGCCTCTTGGGACCCGTCAATGCACCTAAACGAATGCTAATAACAAAAATATACCAACTAAATTGAGAACTTCCTTCTTTTTAAAGTCGGTCAAACATTAAGTAATAACAAGTATATTCAATAATTCACAGTTCTAACATGAGCACTCACAACTGACCTGTGCTGAGCCTCGTCCCTGCACTTCTCTAAATGCGGCCTGTTGGTGCGCGCCTGCAGCCGCGTGTGCGCCACCTTCATCGGTTGCAGCTTGTCCTCTATCGCCTTGTTCAATAACTCTAGCGTCTTCTCTACATCGAACATCTCTTGTTGTATCTTGAAAATAAGTAGATATTTTATTATTATTTGGTATGTCGTGGTCGCCTTGGTTCATTAATAACTGGGGAAGGAAATAATTAAAAATAATTACGTAAAGTGGCCAGAACTCGTCGCCGTACCTACTGCATAATTCCTAATATCGATGAGATACATAAAGCGTAAAGATATATTAAATAGGTACAGTACAGGTTTATCTTTTCAAAAAAAAAAACACTACCAGCTTTCCTACGCTGTAAAAGTATTTTGCCCCGGGCACGAGTTAAGCTCGCTACGCCTCTGTTTCCAAAGATCTTTTAAAATACTTACCTATAATGAATTACATTATATTCGATTTTAGTAAATAAAATATGGCTATTTACTACTAAAACACAATTTATGTTTACAAAGTTACCTTATGCAAATGCAATTGCAACTTATTCTTTATTTCGATAGTCTCCGCGATGCGTCGTGTGAACGCGCTGTTAGTGTTACTCCATTGATCCCAGATCTCGGTGGCCGATACATTAATCAGATTCTCCGCATCTATTGAAAGTGTGGTATATCTGTTAGGTTCTTTGGACGTAATAACAGTTGTTTCATATATTTTCTTAGTTTAGATATTCTTTCTAAAGTATAATTTTGTATTAATAGCTAACTGAGGCTGTCGTTGCTATACATACTATACATGTATGTATAGCATCCGATTGTATTTAACGAATTGTTTGCATTTTCTCACTCTGGTCATAAAATGAAGATACGAAAATTGGCCGTTGCATGGGGAGCAAAGTGACTTAACTAGGTTCCGCGCCAACACTGTTAAAAGCGGGATAAAGCGTGAAACTGGTAAATAGCTGACCGGATAGCATCTGCACGGCCTTGGCGCGCTCGGACTGCGAGCGCTGCAGCGTGGCGGCGGACGCGGCCGCCCAGCGCGCTCCATCGCACACCGTCGGGTCGTAGCGCTCGATGCCCGCGTAGAATTGCAAGCCCTACGTACAACGTACAAAATATTATTCGTTCAATTTTTCAATTATGCGATTTGCCTTGGTTACTTCACTTTTGGTGTACATATGTAACATATATATTGGAATTTTAATTTTCAATAAAATATCTAACATATTATATCCCGAATAAAGACAGGACTTGCACCCATAGAAATTCAAAAAGAGAAGACAATATTCAACATCGAACTTGGCTCTCATTTCTCGTTTATATTTCTACATTTCAGTTTCAAAATACTGTTATGAAAATATTGCCATCAAATGTTGTTGTTCTTTATTTATCCTGCTGTGTGCGGGATACAGCGTGAAGCGTGATTTAATTTTTTTTAAATACGCCGCCACTATGAGCTGCAAGATTTTTCTCCAATTCCGTTATGTTAAGATATTTATCCATTTTCTAAAATACTTGAAAGCTATAAAAATTAATTATATACTTGCCTTGGAGAAGTTATTGAGCTGGTGGCACATTGAGTCGATGCCGAGCGCGTACTCCTTATTGCGCATGTCCGTCTCCAGCTCATGCTGCGTCGCGCGGCAGTTCTTGGACTGCTGCCGGACCTAAGAATACAAAATAGATACTATTACTATTAAAATTAAGAGGAGATAGAGAATTATGAAGAGAACTGTTAAAATTAAGAAGAGAAGCACCTACTATTAAAATTAAGAAGGACTTGTTGTGTATCTCATATGTGTGTAATTATATAAAGACGTATTTAGTTATTTAGAATAGTCTAGCCATATATTAGTAAAGTCTGTTTTAAATTTCTGGACATTTTAAAATTCTAAGTATGACGAACAAAAACAATTTAAATATGACATTCTTCAGAATAAGTTATCGTGTAAAGTTCTTATTTACGTCAAAAACGTCTACGTCTTTTACATCAGCAATATAATTTTCTTATTACCTTTTCAAGCATATTACGAAATTTATCTTGACTTTCACGAAGTATGGCCACCTCCTTCAAAAGTGATTGTTCCACTGCATCATGAACTTGTTCCAAACCTGACATTTTATTGATTAATATTAAAACAGTAAGTTT
>FASU01008171.1:0-19102 GCA_001486225.1 Heliconius pardalinus sergestus | reverse complement strand
TCTCTATTCTTCTCTATTTCTATTCAAATTAGAGAAATCAATTCCAACATATAACAAATTAAAATAGTGATACATTTTTGTATATACATTGATTATTCATATTCATGTAAAAAAATGCATTTCTTCCATTCAATATTTTCCAATGAAGTAAAAAAAACAAACTCACCCCTTAATAGCGAGATCAGAGAATATTTTCAATAAAACAGACAGCATTTTACATGACACTCTGTGTACCGCGACTTTCTGTGACAGGAAGTACTGAACAAAAAGCAGAACTTGTTCTAATATGGGCACCACTCTCATTATTGCTTTCCTTACTTCTTCCACTTCCGAACGACATGCGATAAAATCGACATAATTACATAATAATGATCTCATTTTATTTATTAATGTATCCAATTGCAATAACTTAGAATCGGATATTATTCGATCGTGTAGGAGCTCTTTCAAATGTTTATCTTCTATTATTTCATTAGACTCTTCCTTTTCCTTTTCCCCTTCATCGATTATTTCATCGATTGCGTCCAAAACGTCGAGATTATCTATACTTATTTCGGGTGATAAATGATTTTTGTATAGGGATTGAATCGTTAGCAACATTGTAGCTATAATATCTTCAGCTTCAGATGTCAAAGTGTCAGAAGATGTTTCATTCATTTCTTGATCTATAGGTGTATCTAATTCATCCAAATGTTCTATAGTTTCTTTCACATATTTGACCAATTTCTCAATACTTCGAAGTAATGGATGTTGTGGTGCAAATGCGTCTACAATATTAGTTTTCAATTTAAAACCAAAACTATATTCTTGTAAAATGGCTTCAGCCTTTTCAATGATTGCATGCAGGTTATTTTTAGCTGCTTCTACGATATCTATATGAGCTTGTGATATGTTCGGTAAAACACGCTCTTTCCCTATTTGCTTGGGGTTAGACTTTATCAATTTTGCCAGAGCTGCTTTTTGTTTATCTACATGAGTTATAATGGCTTTTACTTTTTTATACAATTCTCGCCATTCGTTACTATCTTTATAACATTTTGTTATGAGTGAATCAGATAAAACTATATCAAATTCTGCTTCTGAGTTAGAATTCATACTAATTTCTGGTATAGATTTAAATACAATGGCAAATTGATCTAGCAAAATACTACTATTTGCGTAGCATTCCATTAAAATATCTAGTTTATTATTCAAAGTTGTTATATTAGTGTTACTTGTGTGTGCTTCAAGAACATTCGTAAGATTGGTTGTTACTGTACGCAATGTGCATATATATTTTGTGTATTTTGAAATCGATTTCTTTTGGCTGTTTGTCAATTTCTGTAATAGAATTAAAACATGTGTTATTTTTCTTTACAATTTTATCGCTGCTATAATTAACATGTAATGCTGTGTAAAAATATTTGTATTTTAAATGGGACAGCATAGACAGACGCTGTCCCACGATACCACGATGGAGCGGTGGAAAGAAAAACGGAATATTTTGACACTATATATTTATGTTTTTTGTTTTTTGACACTACATGTAGAAACAACATAATTAGAATAGAGTTAATTGTCATTAAAATAAACATAAATGTTCATGATCAAATATAATTATACCTATAATAATTAATTCTTACCAATAATTGAGCAGCGAAACCTTTACATCTCTCAATATTTTGCAATCCAAGGTCGCCATGAGGAGATTGTAAGGCAGCACTGAATAGCCTATGTCTTGCTATGTTCTTTTGGAAGTATTTCTCACATCCTGACCATAACATTAGGAGAGTTGGGTCACAACGCCTGAAATAAACATAGATAAATATATAAATTGATAATAGTAATTTATTCATTTTTCCATTGTTTAAAAGTTTCATGTGAATGTGGAAAAATCTATGAAATCGTGTATGAGAAGGTCATAAATATACAACACATATTATGTTAGCATAAAAAGCTCTAAGGCCATCGAGCCGCAGGGGAACCAGCGGGGATCTGTGATTGCGAAGGACGTGGGTTCGATTCCCACTGGAGGAAAGGAAATATTGAATATGTTCATTTTCACTCTGGAAACGAGGCAAAGTGCGGCAAGTAGGGGACGGAAGTGTCTTATCGGAACACAGCATCTTAACACTAGGTTCCCAGGTTCCTCTGCTTACCCTGTTATGTGCGGGATAAAGCGTGAAGCTAAAAAATATATATAATTGTACCTGCTCTTCAAATAACTCATAGCCGCATCTAAGTCCACAGGTGGTATGGTAAAATCGTACAATTCTTCAGACGCCGATAATATTACTAAGCCCGTTCTATAGTTGAGGCCCATTTTAGCTAAATATTTGAATAAATCAGCTAGTGCTTTACGCTTTTGTTGAATGATGTTCTTAGCTTGTGATTTTTGTTTATCTTTGCTAGCTGATGTGTCCACCTGATAAAGTTTTAAATATATTTATTACTCATTTTCTAAAGCATATGTTAGGATGTCATTATTTTTCGGCCTATGTCGGGGTACGTTTATGTTAACTTTTTATATCACATTTTTAGTATTTTTTTAGCTAAAGCTAAATTCCGCATATTTTTTTATATTTTTTTATAAATTTAAAATAAACAAGCCACAACATTAATTCAAAAAGAAATCTTAAAAATTGGTTAAGATAAAACGCTTATATAAGTTAAAATAAATTACAAATTAATTAACATAAATAAAACTACTTTGTAATTTTAAAACAAAATATAAAATTATATAAATACCTCCAAAGATCCCAAATGAGCACTTGTTTCAATAACTGATGTGACAAAGTCGTCTAACGCTTGCACTAATGTCGGGTATCCGGTGTTAGCTATTGTATCTTTGCATAATATTTTAGCTTTATTGTGTAATGTTGGAACTTTTGATAGTAGAGTACCCTCAGTTATTATGCTGCAAGGTTGGTCACACTGATCTAGGTATTTCTGAAATATGACGTCATATTGAACACCACATTACATAAATATATGTATATGTCACCGTAAGATTATAAACACCGTTAGTTCATAATTTTACTTGCGAAATTATAAACTATTCGAAAATTGTTTATTTTTTAATTTTCGAATACTACATACTTTATATCACATAATAAATAAAGTTTAGTTTTTGACACCTTTTTAGATTCTTAGCTCTGTGTTCACAACGCGAATTGGTCGATTTTCCTGCAGAGGCGACCAATCAGGGCCAACGCTTAAAGAGCTAACAATTTTTCGAAAGTTTACAATTTCACGAAAAAAAATACGAACTAACGGTTTTTATAATATTATTGTAACATATATACTTGATAACTTAACGTATTTATAATTAATATTATATTTTTAAAATGAATCTTTTTAAGTAAATAGTTAAGCAATTATACAAAATTGTTTAAATATGAAATTTAAAATCCCAAAAAATTCATATAAACCAAAAAATATAAAGAACTAAACTAAAATAATGAAGTGAAAGCAGAATTAAAACATTTGGATGTTTGGATTGGACAAATTGGATTCAACTACTAAAAAGCCTCAAAAAAAAGGTTAGTTTGATATAAAAAAAAAGTCAACTGACAGATGAATGCCACCTCAGTCGAAACATACGCGTTTAATCCGGTTAAAGTCTCATTTAAAATGTGTAAAAATCAAGAAAATCAAAGATCTTATTAAGAGTAAAGCATAAAAACAATTAATTAAATTAACTTACCTTAATATTTCTTACCAAAACAATATAATTCGTCAAATCGATCATATAAGCGCCGCCGGTAGCGCTCGCCCCGGTCGCCCTTTTTGGTCTATCCCATATACCTACGTGATCTGAACCGACTTCATTTGTATTATCTATTAGATAGGTGGCTACGGTTTCCTTTAGAACTTTCTGGAAGTGATAAATAAAAACTATTTGATATATCCGTCAATATATAGGTGATATTGAGAATGTGAGTGTTATATTCATGAATGATCTTCAAAATTTAATTTTTTATTTATTTAAATAGACAATTATCACATGTCGTCAAATCTTTCTTATAAATGACCCAGAAGATTATATATAACATTAATTAATGGGTCTTAATATTACAGTTGAAAATTATACAAATTAAGTAACATAAAAATATAATTTTAATTATTTTCTTATTTCTCTGTAACAGGACAAAGCGCGGCTTTGAGTTCCGCTTCTTATGTCCTCCTGTTAAGTGCTCCCATGCTCCCGCATGCAGCTAAAAAAATATTAAACCTCACCTCCAACTCTTTAGTATGCTTATGCAACACTTTGTGTACTTTTTCCACAGTGTCTTTAACACTCCAATAGCTAAGATCTCTGTCCCATGAACAGATTTTAACAAAATCTCGAAGTTTCTTTTCTATAGGTGCACGCTTCTCTTTAATTACAGCGGCAATTTGCGAGGAAAATTGTACGAAATAGTTATATGTATTCCACAATATTGATAGCAGTTCATCTGTAATAAGAATAAGTAAATAATATGTTAAGTAAATAATGTGTATAATTAATCAGATAAATTTAGTAATATATATTTTTTAATATTTTATAATATGACGGTTAAAATTCTGAAGATGAGAAGTTTAAAAAAATCAATATTATGTTTAAAATGACAATTTTAAAGTCTAAGCCCTAAATTCGATAATTTATCCTCATAAATTTAGCTCAAAATTTAACCTTAAGTAATAATTAAACCTGCAATGTCATTATTTCGCTTTGAAATTGAATACAAAACAACTTACCTCGCCTTGGACTCTGTTCTAAATGGACCAAATGACAATGATAAACATAAACTATATCCAATCTAACTTCAAATTCTGCTAAATTAGATTTCTCCATAAAGTCCTTTAACACCGACACTACCCGTGACGATGTCAGGTCATCGTTTGGATCTAAATAAGAGTTTACTACTGTATACATATAGAACCAATATTTGTGTGCTTCTGACTGTTGTCTGGAATAAAAAAAAATATTTTTTTTTAATATTTTTTTTTTAAAATTAAATTTTAAATTTTTTTAGCATCACACTGTATCCCGCGTAGCATAATGAGAAAGGAACCTAGTGTTTGGTCACTCCATTCCTCACGTACCTCTCAATTTTCAAGACATTGCGTGTTGAGTGGCAGAACTCAACGTTCTTTATTGTATTACTTTTATTATGTTTTATCATTAAAGTTATTATTTTTTTATCATTAAAAAAGTATATACCTTTGGTATAAGTTATTAAGGCACTCTTTCCAATGGCTCATTTCTAATTTTCTCCAATTAATAATCTGTTGTCCGACCGCCAATGATATGTTTATCATATTGTTCCCTTTATGTGCATTTTTATTCCATTCCTCGATTTTATCCCGAAGTAACTCCAAGCCAGTGAGAAAACGCGAAACGGGACTAGTTATGGGGAAACTGAGAATTCTATCCACTATTACTATAATCTGAAAAAATATTTTTGATATTAATAGTTATTGGAGGATCGTACAATGGTTCCCTTTACGTATTCTGCTATAAAGCGAGAAACTGAAAAAAAATAGATAGCAAAATAGAAGGACTAATTTATAAATGAGAATAATTTTTAAATGTTTTTTATAAAATGGCGCAGTGAAATACTTTGACTGTAACGATCGTTATGAATAACCTAGGATCCTTCCTTTAGAAGCAATGAACCTTTTTATACATCCCGCTCTGTTGGGACAAAGAGCGACGTTCAGCTCCACTATTCAACTCGCAATACCTCGCATTACCAGCGGAAAGTGGAAAACAGAATGTCTTGACACTACGTTTTCTAAGTATACTCTGCTATATACAGGGTACAACGTAATAAATAAATCAGAATATATATATTTAATACTATTATGTAAAAACTCTAAAGACATATTTTATTATCATTTTATAAATGACATTCAATTTTCTATACTTACATCTTTCAAAGTGGGAAAGTCAGGCCATTGATCTAACAATTCATTAGTAGTTTCCCTGACTTTGTGCAATAGTGGCAAGCACTCTCTAGTCTCTGATACCCACGCAGAGCGATAGAAATCTACTTTTTGAATTGCTCGAGCTGAAAATAATAATAAAAAAACAATATTAAATTTGAAAAAATTATGTAAAATAGAAAATAGATTACACAGTTCAGAACTTTTATTAATGATATTTCATAACATTTAAAGAAACTTACCAGTACCATCCACTTTATCTTTAATATGTGACACGAGAACTAACAAACTAGGTGTAATAGTTCCTTCGAAATCCGCATCTAGAGCCTCCCAGGCGTTTTGTATAACCTTGCTAAATGTGGGATACCTTTGTATCAGAGAGCTTACCACATCGTTGCCCACTAATTTCTTTGGCTTGGGTAACCATTGCGCGTTTGTCATATTGCGTAATAAATTACTGTGCCATTTGTATATTAGAGACACATCATCAGAATTTATCAAATATTTTGGTTTTTCTGTTGATGGCACTTTTATTTTTTTCTGTTCTAAAGAAGGTGGTTTGAAATCGCCGAAATCAGATTCAGAATATGAAGGAAACATTTCAATTATCTCTTCGTAGGCCATTGCTTCTTCATCTTCGTCTTCACATTTGGACCTGATAGTTAATGTAATTTGTTATTTTATGGGTCAACTCTTATTACAAGGGGAATAAGAAAATATCATAATTAGCTTTCAGCCCTACAGGAATATAGCCAGTAATAAGAGGATATATTTCGTACTTTGGTAAAGACACCAAATTATTTTGTGTATTTTAAATGTAAATCTTTCTTCAAATGGAATTCCAAAAGGCGTATTTGGTACCAAAACGAACTTCCATGATATCTCTAACTAAATAATCTCTTATGAAAAACATACTAAACAAGAAAAAAGAAAAACATATATGAAACATACTTTTTCAACTATCTTAATTATGAAAGAACTTATTATTAAGTTGCAAAACATATAAATATATACATATTGACATTTACTAAACATATACTCACTTAGTAACATATAAAGCCTCGTCATCTTGCTTTTGCTTTTCAATAGCTTGCCTTTGCTTCTCCCATGTTTTTACAAGAGAATTAAGTGTCGATAGCATTGACTTTATTGTTACTTTATCCATACGTTCTAAGGCGAGGCAATTCATGCTTAGCTCTTTTAAATTCATTTTTAACACTCTGAAATAATTAATCAATTTTATTGTATTGCATAATTTAAAACTTAAAAATCGATTCAGTCACGAGCTGAATTAATATTAGCTTAATAGTTTAATTGTTCTAAAGTAAAATAATTTTTCATTTAATAAAAAAGAAACAATATGCTATTAATATATTTTATTATCTTACAATCGATAAATATTAATAAAATATATATCCTTTACTTACTGTAGGCACTCTAATTCCGCTTGATAAACATCTTCGTTACTCGCAATCACATTTCGATTTAGCACTTGTAAGAAATTATTCGAAATAAATCTATTAAGGTGCTTTTCCCTTGCATCCTTATTGGGAATATCGTTGGGATATAATAAAAATGATATTAAAACATCACGCAAATATGGACCTTGTTCCAACTTTACTATTAACTCTCTTATTAAATCACCGAGTATGGTAACACTATATATAATTTGGGATAAAGAATTTTCCAAAGGTTTTGCTAAATCTGGAAACGCTTCAGAGTAGGAAGTGGAAACTTTCTTAGAAAATGCTTTAGCGGAATATATCCAAGAGGAAATTTCCTTTAAAACTGTTTGTGCGTTTTGTATTAACGATTTGTCGTATTTATTCGTTTGTATTGCTTCGTACAATTTAGTGCAAGTTGATATTAAATTAATAGACAAATTAGAAGTAGTTTTGTCTGATAATACTGATTTGATAAAATGTTGGCAGTCCTGAAAATATATTTATTATTAGTTTAGTTTTTTTATCTTAAAATTTATGGAGTATATTGAACTGAAAAAAGATAAGTAGATGATGATTACTTTAAAATATAGAACTGAGGCCAGTCGTAGCGCAGGGACACAAAGTGTCACTGTAAATGCGACTTGTTGTGGGTTCGATTGCAACATTCCTAATTATTCGCTCTGGTATCGAGGCAAAGCGCGGCGTTGAGTTTCGCGACTCAACACGCAATGCCTCCAATTATTATTATTATTGTTATTTACACAAAAAAGCTAAATTTGGCGGAAAGTGGGGAATTAAGTGCCTTAACACTAGGTTCCCTATGCCTACCCTGTTGCGTGCGGGATGCAACGTGTAGCTTGTTTTATTTATTTTAATTTAAAAAGATTTACACAAAAAAGCAAAAGCAAAAACAGCGAAAGTGTTTTTGTAATGAACATCTAAATACTCAATATTCTCTTAAAATTAATATTTATTGACATATTTTATTATAAGAGATAAAATAATAAAATCAATGTACACACCTTCACAAAGCTACCGTACGACGGTTCTTTAGGTCTGAACGTGTTTCCTGATGCATATTTATGCACTCTTTGAGCAGTCTTCTCTTTCAATTCCATCAAAACATTACAATATGGGTGTACTTTTTTTAGCATCTCTCTAATTTCCGAACCTTCTTTGTAAAAATCTACACTAACTTCGGAAGGCTTTTCGATATTTTTGTTCTCACTTATAGTTCCAGATATGACGCCATGCACGTAATAAACACTTAGCAATTTATCGAACATTGCAATGTCTTCGTCAATATATTGAACTTTTAGACGATATTTTTCAACATGGTCAATCGGACTTATTTCCGCCATTATCCGAATAAAAATGAGACTCGTCATAAGAGAAAGTTCTGCAATCAATATCTTTGTTTTCATTTTTGATGTTTCTAATTGATTTTGGGCATCTAATAAATCATTGTGTAAAGTTTCAGCTTTAACAAACATGTTCAAAAATTGTTTGTCATCTTGGAAATATTTGTGTATGTGTTGGTTTTTATCATCGATAGGTTCCAAAGGATAGTTATTAGCATTATATCGCTCTGATAGTATATTTTGTATGCAATTCAGTAAATGTTCAAATCTCATTAGTTCAAATTCAGCATCTGATTTTCTGTAAACGGATGAATATTGTAATAGATACTCAGAAATAACAATTAAAGTTATTTATTATTGAAATTCATTCATACGATATCTTGTTATATATGGTATTAATAGAGTAAAATGTAAGCTATTAATTTAATAATTTTTAAAGAAGAAGTGTAAAATTCTTTACTATATTTAAGTATTTAAATTTAAGTTATTCACGCATATCAAATGTGAAGAGTATATACATACTACGTAAGGGAGAAAGATACAGAATATTTGGTATTCGATTCATTACTGTTCAAATTAATGTGCAAAGTAACAGTGTTTAAAATATTTGGGTAGAATTTACTTGAATCTTTGAATCTTCTTAATAAAAAGTAACTTTATAAGGAAAATGAAAGTAGTAGTTTATATTAATTGAGTGAAACTTACAATTTCAATGATGCCGCAGAATCTAAAGTACCAATGTTCTTCCATAATATATTTAATATTCTTCCCATTTGAATCGAATATTCGACGCGATCTCTCAATGCTACTTTATCATATGCCAATACTGGATGCAATGCTGTAAATATAATAATCAATAAACAAAACTTAGATTAACTAATAAAGAAATATATTGATTTTTTTTGTATTTATTTTATATTTATTTTTTTAATAATTTTTGTAATCACCATCTAATTTAGTTTTGATTCAATTCTACGATGAAATACTATGTTTTATTGCATTAATATAGTTTATATTAAAAAACATGCAAGCGTCCTTGCAAATATAATCATAGTATTGAATTTTAAAAGCTTACTCATTTTGTCTACGAATGTAGTCAGATTTTGTATATAAAAAGGCATCAAGGGTAGATTCATTGACACTCGCTGTGTATTCGCTGGAATCATTTCCACTGTTTCTTCAGTATTAACAAAATTATTTAAGTTCAAGAAAGACAATGGATAGTTAACAGGAGAATTAGAAAGTAGTTTGTATAGCTCCGTCCAAAAACTTATTGGTAGCGATGATATTCTGTAAGAAGAGTGAGTGACTAGACAATATTCACTATAATATGGTTAACTTTTAAATAGCAATAAAAATTATTAATAAAATATAAAAGCCAATGTAATATTAATCCTCTACATCCATTTAATTTGATATATTAATGTACTACAATACAAATCAAAGAAAGTAAACTACTTAGTTATTAATTTAATTTCATTAAAGAAACATTTATACTATTTACATATACAAAAAATATAAAAATGATATAATATAACCAATATCTCACCTTTTAATAATGACATCTTTGTTGCCTCCAAGAATATTATCAATTATTTGTAACTGGTTCAACAAAGCTGGTGGAAATCCTTTCATAACACTTCCCAAGGAAACAAGACTAGACAATAACTCAATAATATCAGCATTAGGCATTTCTTTTTCAAATCCCAACTCATCTGCTAATCTTATTGAAATAGAGAATAAATGAGGTTGCAAAATATTTATCACCCTTTGTATCACATATAAGTTTATCGGTAAAACTTTTTGTTCAGATATAATTTTATCTGTATTTACTTTATTTTCATCATTTTTTTTATGGATTTCTTCAATATCTTTAATTGTACTATTTTCAGGTACATCAAAAGCTAGTGCGGTGTCTGATAATTGACTGGGACTGGTTGAAACTTTTGCCAGTTGTTTATCAATTGGTTCATTCAAATCAAACCGCATTTTATCGTACAATTTTTTTTTCGCAATACAGAGATAATATTCGTTCTGATTTTGATAAAGCTTTGGCTGACCGTAATATTTACGTAATTTCTTACTTAATTTCGCAACTTTCGAACGTGATTGGTCCCCATGTAAGTTCAATCTATCTAAATCATAAATAAACTTTTCTAAAAATTTATGATTTGGAGGCATTTTAAATAATTCTCCAAGCAAATACTTCTGTATCCATTTACTGTGGACATTCAGTAAAGGTATTATTTCTTCTTTTAGGATCGGTGTGCGTAAATTTTTTGATTTTTCAAAAATCGGCATAGAGCATGTCTTTATGAATCTTTCACGCCAGTTTAGTAATTGTAGCAAACTACACACCATGTTGTCATTTAAGCAAGTTACACCAGATTTTATGGCATTTTCAATATAACCATCAATCATTTGCAAATAAAGATGACAATTTTTCAAAATAGGATACTCTACAAAGTCATCAGTTAATTTACCATCAGACACTGCGCATGAGTAATTAAACGCAGAGAAACCATTGTTAGATAGAGACAACTGTATAACTATATTTTTTAGTTCCATGTAAAGGAAAACAAAATTAGAATTAACTTTGCGAACCGTTTCACTTTTAATTTCATATGCTTCTGGTAAAAATCGTTTATACGATTCAAGAGAATTTTCTCGCTTTAAATTATCATAAGCTGTTTCATTCATTTGAGAAACTAATTGTTTTAGTTTATTATTGTCATTTGATTTAACATCCATCTTTATGATAGAATATATAATTTTTAATAAATCTACAGAACTTTTCTGGTACGACGTCAAAACAGAAAGTAATGATAATATAGCTGAACTATCAGACATTTCTTCATTTGCCTGCTTAATTGTGGAATACACGATTTGCTTAGCAATTACATATGCAGAATTTTTACACAAGCCTTTCACTGTTAATGTATGACTGAGATCTTTAGAAACTATTGAATCATATTGTTCTGTTTCTAGTTCAGATTCTAATTCTTTTAGCATTGCATTTTTCATTTCAGCTAACGACATGTTTACGGATGAGGTAAAATCATTGCCAGTTCTAGGCTTTATATAAACGTCAGAGAAACTGTTTAATAGTGCTATGTGACTCGAAATACCTCTGACCAGCTGTTGACAAGTTAAGTGAGCAGCTTGCAATAAATGTGAAACAGTTGGTCGTTCCAAACCTGCAAAGATACCGTTATAAAGATTATATTCAATAATTTAACTATACTGCAGATCTAACAAAATGTAAAAAAATGTGATATGTGTAACGCACAGTTAATATGAAAAAAAAAATTATTTATTTATTTTACCTTGAATAAATGCAGATAGAGACTCATGACAGCGTATACAAATATCATGATACTCATTTGGAAGCCCACATGACGACAGCAAAGCAACTAAATCCATGAAATTCATTGTTTCAGATAAACCTAAATCCAGATTTTCTGGTCTAAGTAAAAATATTTCCACGCCTCTGTTTCTCATTGCTCTTGAAATTTCTCCACATTTAGGATCCATAGTAAAGAAGACTCTAAAATTAGGATGAGGTTTGATTTCACTAATTTCTCCCCTTTCTGGTATACTGAGTACTCCATTAGGCTCCAATAAGCCGTTTAGTCTGTCTAACACAGCAGAAGATGTCAAATTAACATTGTCTAACAGAAGCCATGATCCTTCAACCAAAGTTTTTACAAGCAACGAATCAACCCACTCGAATTTACCACCAATATTGACTGTAGAGAGTTTTGATACTTTCGTTAGTAATTTTGTTAAATTATTCATAACTTTTTCTATATTATTAGTCTGTAATTTGTATGTCTTAGCATAACCTAATAACTTTTCACAATGATCAAAATGCAAAAATTTTATTTTATCTATGAAATATTTCACACTTTCATGAGAAAAGTTTTTTTCGAGACAATTAGATTGGTACTTCTTGTATTGATATAAATTAGTTAGTAGTTTATTTGTTTTCCACTCTGTTATTTTCTGCTTTATCCAAGCTTCCCGTACCACTTGGATAGTTAATGTTTCTATTTCATCGTAAATATTTTCGAGATTGCGATTATAATCTACTTGTTCGAAACCTCCTAACAAGTCTGATACGTCCATTGCAGATGTCACTGGTATAACATGTAATTCATTCCCCGTTACATCCGCTAGTGTTTGAATAATACTGCTTTTCCCAGTCGCAGTTGAACCAACAAGAATTGAGAGCCAATTCATTTTCACATTTTGTGCTAAAGCTCTAAGAGCTGATGTTTGATTTCTGAGTATTAGTAAATTTGTTTCCATCGATCGCCTATTCTTGAATTCCTTTTCTTTGTTTCGTTTCGACGATACATCTCCTATGATTATTTCATCATCTTTAACAACCAACTGAGGATTACTTTGACTTCTTGGATATTCAGGACAAAATATTTCGTCATACGACTGTATCATTTTCGCCTTATCTTCTTCACATCTCATCCGATTTACATATAATATGTCAACAAACTTTCCTGGCGCTACTTTTGATCCACTATTATCATCATTTATTAGCGCTTCACACCACCTTTGTATGTCTCTTAAATTCATTTCCCAAGGACCACCTTTATGGCCCCATGATTGGACTTCAGTAATTTCATGTGCTACTTTACAGTTGAATTGAACAATTTTGTGCAAAATATCTGTTGGTACTCGAGAATATTGTGCTTTTACAATGAATAACAGATCGTCTTTTGTTAATGTATCAATGTACACTTGCGTGAATCTATTTAAAAAGGAAACAGGTAATCCTCTTCTCGCCCCACCTTGTTTCAACGGATTTTGACATGCAAACAATTTGGTTTCTTTCTTTACTTTAAATGTCTTTCCCAATTCAGGAATATATATTTCTCCTCTATGATCTAAACAAGCATTTAAGCCTTCAAGTACTGGTTGTGGGGCTAAGTTTAGTTCGTCTAATAAAATCCAATCACCATTTTGAAGGGCACGTAAAAATACCCCCTCTTTAAATGTAAAAGACCCATCTTCCGATGGCAGATCAGTTCCAAATAGGTCTGTAATATCCTGTAATAAAATTTAAATAATGGTTATTCAAAACTTTGAAAAAAAAACCTAACTAGGTTTTAACATATAAAATAGTAAATCTAACACATTAGTAAAACAACTTACTGTTTGATCACTTAAATTTATTCGCACTACTTTATGACCCGAACATCTAGCTAATGCTGTTACCAAACTAGTTTTGCCTACACCTGGATTTCCCTCCAGGAGAATAGCCTTATTTAATTGTAATCCACGCAGTAACCTCAATGTATTGGAGCCTACAGTGGGAGCAGTAAATGTGAATTTTTGTTTTTCGTCATCATGTCCGTATGGTCCACAATCTATAAAGAATGGTTTTATACCAAATCTAGAATCATCTTTTTCAGCTTCAATAATCTTTTTACTAATTAATATTTCTTTTAGGTTTTCAGTGTCTTCGTTATTGAACGTTTTAATTTGATTTAGTAAGAAATTTATGGCGTTTTTACGCAATAAAATTAATGTATCAGAATCTATATGACCAGTCAGAGTAGTGCCAAAACAATCTAAGAAAGTCATACAAGCACCATGTACATATGCTTCCGGGACGTCCATTAAAGTTTTGGACACAGTTATATTGATGAACTGAACCCACGATAATAAATCGCGTATACTGAATGGAAACTTGTTTGTCACTTCTGAACTCTTAAGCCATGCTGTAAAATCCAAAATACAGTTGCCGATACCGGAATTACCATCTTCTTGATTTCCTAAGGCAATTCCTTTAGCCACACTTTTTTCTAGAACTTTCAGTAAGTCGTCTCTAGAACTAACATGATCACACCATATTTCTGTAAATCGATTGCGTAGTGCAGGAGATAGTTCTTTTTTACCAAAGTCTCCTCCAGGATTCATTGTGCCAATAAAATGGAAATTAGAAACAGCTGTTATAACAACAATATTTGAACTATCTTCCATTCCGCGCTCTGAAAGAACAAGCTGTCTCTCAGGTTCAAGGAGCGAATTAAGTCTTTCCAAAACACTGTCGTCTGCTAAGGAAATTTCGTCTGCCAAAAACAAGTGCCCCTTTTCCATTGACTTTATTAATGGACCGTCCACCCATTCAAACAATCTACCATCATTTTTATACTGTCTTACAGGACGAAGTCCGCCCAAGAAATCTGAGCTTTCTGTGTGCATATGACAATTAACAGAAAGCAATTGTCTATTACTCAAAGCTGCCAAGACCTGACATATAGTAGTCTTCCCACAACCTGTTTCTCCGACTAATAACACAGGTTCATTAAAAGTAAAAGCCTTAGCTATTAAAACTGCCAGTCTTCTCATATTGAACGTCCAAACGACGTGTGAAAATTCGACAAGTTGGTTATTCAAAAGTGTGTCTAGTATGCGTTTAGTTACAGGGGATGTATTTTGATGTAAGCTAAAAAGGTTGTCAGGAATAACTTTTCTTTTAATATGTTTTTCTATGACTTCTTCTATAATATGCCTCTCGTCCATTTGTCTGACTTTACCAGCCAATATAAGATAGCCTTCATCAGCAATATGTTGGTCCCAATCGTAAAACTTTTCTACAGTTAGCATATCTTTAGATGCATGCTTATATCTTTGGCCCCATCTGAATAAATCTCTTAATGTAATAAAACCGTCTTTTCCTTGAACAGCCGCAGATCCACGTCTTCTAACTTGCAATTCTGCCATAACTTCGATCATTTTTTTACTATATGTGGGTGGTATATGACATCTGAGATGTAAAATAGTTTCTAATTCCTTTCTGGGAATTTCATCACAATGCAGTTCAACGAAGCGATTTCTGAAAGCTCTAGAGAGCATTTTCCGACCTCCATATAAGCCTGGTGGATTTTGTGTAGCAAAGAGCATGAAGTTGGGATCAGCTTTAATTACTTGTTGTGTTTCTGGGATGAATAGTTCACGATTATCGTCTAAAACCCGATTTAAAGCCTCTAATACATCGCTTGGTGCCAAATTTAATTCATCAAGTATAATCCAATGACCTTTTCGCATTGCTTCTACAAGAACGCCTTCTTTAAACACTAAGTTGCCGCTAGAGTCAGTTGCATAGGACCCAATGTATTCTTGTAAATCTGTATGTTCGTGGTTATTTATTCTGACACAATAATTTCCGGATGCCTTAGCAATATAAGTAATAAGCGAAGTTTTGCCTACAGATGTGTCTCCTTGAAGTAAAATAGGTAATCTTCCTAAGGATATTATACGTGCTATGTCTCGTAGGTTTTTTCTCACTGTTGGAGTTAAAATGTAGCCTTCAGGAATATTGATGTCTAATTTTCCTTGAGGAATCCAATGTCCTTCGAAAAGCAAATAACTTTGTCCATCTGCTTTTGGTTCAGGAATTAATTGTTTAAGTACTGCATTAATATTCTTTTTGCCAATAACAGCCCTGAAAATATTTTTATGAATATTTTTAAATTCAACATTATATACATTGTCAATATATATAATATTAAATTACTGTAATTTACCAATAGGCCTACACTGCTATATGCAGGATGCAGAAAAAAATACCAATACAAATTATTAATTAATGTTATACTTTTACTCACTTGGCGATCATAGCTTCAACTTTAGGATGAGAAGACCTATCTAGCTGCGTTAAGAACGATAAACAAAAAGCTTCATATAACGATCTCGCAACAGTACCGCATTTCGCTTTGGCCGCCGCAGCGAGAGCCCGACAGAGCGTCCGTAAAGAATAGTGCGGCGAATTTCCTAAAAGTTAATACATTATTAAATTTATTTGTATAATTTGGATATTATTTAAAACAAAATAGTCCTATTGATGGTTAAGAAATTAAATAGCACGGTGTTATGAAAATCGTATTTAATGTATAGTGGTCAAGTCAAGAAAAAGTTATATATGAATAAGTGATAAAAGTAGTAACAAATATATACCTGAACCATCAATCAAATTTAACTTAGCTTCTTTCTTAATATTAGCATAGAAACTATATATCGACTCCAATATAGCTCCACTCAAATTCATGTGATATAAATAATCACCAATTAGCAACATCAAGTCATTTCGTTCTGTCAGTTCATCTATAAAGAATTCTGTAAATCTATTCCTTAGACCTACAGGAAGATCTTTCTTTCCAACATCTGTGGCTGGGTTCATACAAGCAAATAGGGTAAAATCAGAATGCCTTTTAATAGGCACTTTATCGCCTTTCTCTAACAAATCTATACTTTCGCTCTTGTCTTCTAATAAACCAGCAAGACACTCCAATATTTCTGCTGATGCTAAATTTATTTCGTCTAATAACACCCAATAACCTTGTTGCATTGCTTTAACTAGAGAGCCTTCAATAAACGCAAATGTCAATTTAGATGCTGCTTTCACTTGCTGGTCCAATTTCATAAGTTTATGTCCAAAAGCAAGCCATATTTTCAATTTTTCATCCTTTTTTTCGTTTGTAAGACGAGCAATGGCTGCTTTATGGCTTTGTTTCATTAAAGCTAGTAAAGCCGTCCAGTTCTCGGTGTCATAACACAAGTCAATATGATTTATAAATTTCTTATTTTTTTCAACGTTGTAAAATCCTTTGAACATCTCAATGTATTCATTTTTAATTGGTTGTATTACATATTTCATATCAACTGGTTTGTAACCTCCAAGGAGGTCAGCAGAGTCTGACTGTTGATTCATATTGATAACGACTAGTTTATGACCAGTTTGTTTAGCTAAATACTGAATTGACGATGTTTTTCCAGTTCCAGTTTCTCCTACTAAAAGTACAGGTTCGTTTGAAGACACACAACATGCAATTTTTTCAAGTAAGCAAGCCGACTGTCGAGTGAAAGAAAAAACAACTTCTTTGTTATCAAAATCGATTCTACTCAAACTTTTTTGAACTCTGGGCACTTTTGCTCTACCTACGTCTAATGAATTCGGATGTAAGGAGACATTAGGTTTATGATGTTTACAATAAAATTCCGATTTAGTTTCGACAATGCCTAGACATGTTCCAATTTTTTTTGCCAACTCCAATCTATGTTCGGGAGATGAGATGGAACAAGTGAATATATCTAACGCATCTTGAAGTACTTTTAAAGCTGAATCAGGACTGGATACATTAAATCCAATAACAGACCTAGAACACCATTTAATAAGATCTCTTGTTGATATAAGTCTTGAACCTCTCATTAATGTTATATTTGATTCTTTTTCCGTTACATCCGATTGTAAAGAACTATCATGGCTTCCTACCGAAAACATCATAAATACTTCAATGATTTTCGGACATATTGATTTTAGACTTGGATATTTAGTTTGTATGATCTCAGCTAATTCTAATCGAGAGAGTGGTTCTACATTTATTTGGGTTAAGTGTTTTTGTAACAGTGTACTAGAGTTGGATATTTTCTTTTGAAATCCGTAATTTGTTATGATTGTCCTGAAATAAACGTACATTTTTTTTATCCAGGAGTAATTAATTATAAATATATTATAACCCTATTATATTTTTAACTTACCTCTGAGTAACAAATAATTGAAATCCAGGCGTGACAGGTAATGCATCTCTATAGCCCGGTACACAAAGTGTATTTCTTTCTAATAAGGAACTTAATGTTGATGCTACATCTAAAGCTGCACAGTCTATATCTTCTAGTAAAAGCCAGTGCCCGTTTTGTACTGCCTGGAGAGAAAATATCAAAGCAACAATTCTTAATACCTGCACATTCTGGACTGTATGAGCACATTTACTCATATAATAAAATTAAATATTATAATTATCTAACTTGAGTTTATTTAAATAAGTATTCATTTATATTTATAAAAAGATAATGTATAAAATTAAATTAATAAACATAAATTAATTGTATGTACTAGTGCACATTACATAAATAGCATTTAAAAAATATATAAATAGTCCTGGCCGAATTTGAAACTTACACACAAAAAAAGTGTAATGTTTTTGTCTAAAATTAAATGTAAATTTTACATATATTTATATAAAATCTTTACCTCAGTAAGGACCCCAGGTGTCCATGTAAATTCGCCAGGTACGTCCGTACATTGATGTGAACCTAACAACATTCTGGAATCAGTCTGATCACCTAGTTGGACCTTCTTGAAGGCAGTCCCTTTACGCCCAGTTATAGCTGCTAAGTGTTCTACCAATGAAGTCTTGCCCGAACCAACTGGACCCATTAAGGATAGAGCTTGCCCTTTGGAAAATATTATAAATTATTATGTAATATAAATAAAACACTGGAGTTCACAATAAGCATTGTATTAGCTACTAGCAGACCCGGACGCGGCTACGCCTGCTTGAAATATAAGAATATAATTTCTAT
>FASU01008156.1:0-20990 GCA_001486225.1 Heliconius pardalinus sergestus | reverse complement strand
ATTTAGACTCTTAAAAATATTTCATTGAACACATGTTTCATGGGTTATTAGAATTCCCCCTAAATACGCAAGCGAAGCTGCGCGCATCCGCTAGTATTATTATAATTACTTAACAAGTATTCTAATAAGTCGACGCTGACGTAACGATAATAAAATCTAATCTGATTTCATTTTATCGGCATTTATCAACGTCATATCTATTACTTCTAATTGAATTACGTTATAATAGTTAATAGTGTTTTTATATTATTCATTATTGTATTATCAAAAGGAGGAAATGACAGCAACAAACGTCGCCTTTCCAATATAGATCTACGATAGTCTTTATTAGCTAATACATATTGTACTCAAAAGTAAAAATTGGGTGGTGCGTGGGGAAAGCAGTGTCTTAACACTATGTCCTATATCATAAAAATAATGAACTAAAACAGCCACGTAATCAACCAATATTTATTACAAGTATTTATAACAAGCATGTCAATTGCTCATATAATAACCACCATCATTTTCAAGGCGCCATCTAAGATATATTCAGAGATGCTTTTGCTGTGACCGTTTCGATTATATTTGTTCCATTGTCGCACAGTGGAGGCTCCCACGTGAAAGTTGTATTATAGTGTATTCCTAAGAACCGTGGGACTGGCTACTGTTTACTAAATATTGTTCTTCACATTTTCTAATTAATATCCAATTTCAAGAATCATAAGCTGTAACTGATATGGATTTGACCAATATTTTTTACATGTCGTTTTTTATCAGAATATAAATAAATAACTTTAATGTTTTTTTTTCTAAGTAACAGCGATCTAAGCTAACCCTCAATACAGAAAACGTTAAAAAAACAGAGAGCTTAATCACTTCCTCTATCACTAATATACTATATATACTTAAAAACACCAAATATACGTAGATACAAAAAAAAGTACATACATAAACGTTCAGATCCTGTCAGTCTTCCTTCCTCAATTAGATTTAACATGTCAATGGCGTTCACCAAGGTCCCGCGCCATGAGTACATTCAGCTATCTCAACGGTACGTAGAGTACCACCATGAACTTGAAAGCAATTTAAATATTGCCTACATTGTGGTTTTTTGAATATTTGATGCATTTATTATAGAGAATATTTAGTCTTATATAAACGTTTATGATTTAATAGTTCTTGAGTTACATAAGGCGTGAAGCTCTTTTTATTTTTATTAAGTGAATTTAATTTTAACTTATTGTCATCTCTCTCTTCTCTACTTACAAGTGAGAGTTTTAGTATTATGCAAAACAACCTTTAATCCTTCTAACCTTTAAGTCATTAAGTAAGAAAAATCTTAGTTTTCATAAATAGAAGGCTGTTTCCAAAAAGGGTTTGAACCGCGCGGGTTTGTATACGTTTTCTAATAATATATTTTTCTTCGCTAAGTGTGAAAATAAAAATACAGGTGTCATTTTACGTTTCGTGTTTACAAAATATCACCACGACCTTGGACGTCTAAAGTATAGACAAAATAACAATAATAACAACAGACAGACATAACGAGGCATTATGTGCGAACAATCGACTCTCACCGTCAGTCGTGACTGCGAACGTTTTACAACGCGATAACAAATCAATACGTATGGGTTACATTTGAAATAATATCTTAATTATCTTCAACAATAATCAATGTCAAGTTTTTTAATATTACTTATAAACATGTGTAAATAAATAAGGATTTTTTCGCAACTTCAAGGTTCATATATAGCTCTCCGTTTTCTCCACTTGGAAATATATACTGAGAGGGTTTATCGATCCATAACCTTCAAGTCTACAGTCAAATTATGTTTCGCCACACAAATGAAAAGTAGAGTGAGTCAATACAACATTTTATATTTATATAACATACGTGAAGATCAAAAAGCCAAGGAAAGACCGATTTTTATTCTATATCTAAACAAAGACTAGCTCCATTTTTAACTACTTTCAATACAACCTTGACAAAAGTGAAGCTAAAATCAAACAAAACGTTATGTAACAACGCCACAGTAGTAAAAAGTGTAACATAAATTACCTTCCATTCAGTCGTAACAAAGAAAATGTAATACAAGTAATAAACACTTTACTAAAAATGTCAAAGCCTTGAACGCGACAAGTGTATGACAAAAACTATAAAACTGTACCGTGACTCAATAACTGAAATTGAGCTAATTAGTATCAACAAGGTCTTAATAACAAGTGTTGGTGGATGGCTGGTGTATGGGAGTTTGGACTCTATGGCCTTATTAGGCTGTACTACCTTATTATTATGATAAAAGCGTTGGAGCTAGAAGCGCTGTCAGTGTAAGGTCCTATTCACATTTGAGTGCTATACTTTAGAATAATAGGTTAATTGACATTATGCCACAAGATATACAATAATTTCTATACGGACGTGTAATGCTATTAACCTTTAAAATTGCATTTTCTTTTTCTTACCTTCACTCTGTATCCCGCATATACTCGTAGTAGTGTAGGATGCTGAGTTTAAAATACAATATTAAATAAAATTCAGTCAGAATTTTATTTAATTATCCATTTCAATTGTATACTCTTACATAAAGTAAAGTCAATTTAAAATTTGCTTATTTTTAATGCATTTTTGTATGTGATAGACCATTGAATTGTAATTTCATAAAATAAACCAAAATATACTTAAAATAATAAAGGAAATTAATAAATATTATTTATTGAAATTTCTTTATAAATTAAATTAATTTTAACCAGTAAAATGTCTGTTTATTAAAAACAACATAATATTTATAGGTACACGTTATCTATTATTATGGAGTGCCTATTATTTTTTATAAGTATAGATAACTATAGATATCATAATTGGGTAGCGTTTAAAAATAAACCTAAAAAGAAAAAAAAATAGCTAACTGTAACATAAATACCGCCTTGCTCAACAATTATAATGTAAAAGTAGGCCGGCTCCCAGGACGTGAGCCGCGGCCCGCGAGGTATCAACAATCAAGAGCAATGACATCAGAGGACCCAATTACCAACTATGTCTGAATGTAATGTGTTGACAAATGAAAAATAACTGGTCAAGTGTGAGTCGTACTCGTAGTCATACCGAGGGTTCAGTACTAATTTGATAAGTTGATTATAAATTCCTAATGTTAAGATTTATTTGTACTGTAAGTTCTTCCTCCTTACCAAATTTATTAATGTTTAATTCAACGGGAAGTACCATATAGGATTCGATTACGCGGCGCAATTTCATATGCGGCAAAAACAAAGCCTCGACGCTCTTTTATTTGTGTTAACTAAGAAAATTATTTTACTTATTTTTCAAGGCACTGTAGATATGAAATTCAGCTTGATACCCGTATGTGATCGAAAGAAAAATAAAGACATCTTATAAGGCTTCTGTTTATTTTGAGGCACGGAACCCTAAAAAATGCAATAAACGAAGCTAAAAATGGTTTGTAAAAAAAATAATGATGCTCGTTAACTTTTTAATACAAAAATGGATTTCATGGTCTATCAGTGCTACGTATATGGGCATAGCAACTGCCACCATACAATGTTCTTTAAGACCTTCATAAATTTTAATAATCTTGTAACTAGTGATTTTATAAAGAATTCAAGAAAAAGTAGTAGAAAAGCAATATTGAAAAGGTCAAATTGTAAACTACTTTTGAAACTCAAGTTTTTTACTTTTATTTACTTTTTATTTTTTTCTGTTTTTCCTCATATCTTCAATATCTTAATATTGATAAAATAAATAATATTTCGAGATGCTACTTGTTAAATCTCTTCATTAATATGAATATAATCTATGGTTATAAAAATTTACTTTATCTTTGGATAAAATATCGATAATTCTTAAGACGACCTTGTATTTTTTTTCAGTATGTCTGCGTTACCTCTAATGCGTAAGTTCAACAACATCTTATCTTACTCGTAACTCCGAAAAGGTTTTAAAGCAACTTGTAAAGTTCATTGAACTTTTCTTCCGTTCCTTTAGTTAGTAATATAAATGTATAAGGAAATGCACATAACCAATATCAAATGTGTATTGTATCCTGTTTCATGTATTCACTAATACTTTATGTTGACTTAGCCCAAAAATACGCTGTATCCCGCATATTGCAGAGTATGCAAGGGGAACCTGGGAACCTAGTGTTAAGACATTTCCCTTCCTCGCTTTCTATCGAATTATTGAGTGATGAAACTCAGCGCCACGCTTTGCCTCTCTACCAGGTCGAGGAAATGAAAATATTACATACTTCATTCCCCCAAGTGAGCATCGCACCCGCAACTAAGGCGAGGCGATAAAAATGATAAATAAAAAAAGAATATTTCGTACATTTACACTGAAACTAAAGCTGAAGCTGTAAAACCTATAGTATAATATATACATATTACAAACAAAGTTCGCCAGTCAAGTGGGTATTCGTATAATGATCACTCGTCCACGCTACGGTTATCTGCGCTGCGCTGGTTTAGTTTAATGGCCGCTTTGATAACATGCTTTTAAGCTCATCGTGTCATTAAATGTCGATGACTTGATAACTCTCGTGACGTCGGTGCCTGTCCAAATAGTTTATAAATTGTATCTAAAAATAATATAAACAGTATTGTATAGTTGTTAGATTATAAAACAGTTATAGGTAATATTTTTTTTATCCTTTATATTTTTTATTCAGAAGGGTAGTACGTCCCCAACGCTCAACTTAATTTTCGAGACATTGCGTATAGGATAGTGGAATTCAACACCGCATTTTGTCATGTTGCCATATGTAAAATAATTCAGTTCTCCGAGTGAGGATCGAACTCACAACCTTCATATTTATCCTGAGACATTGTGCCGCTGTGCCATGATATCATGCCATGTGTCATGGCCTCATATTTTTTTTAATCTGAAATCAGCATATCAACTAATTTGACGAAGATAATCTCTCATACATATTTTTTATAATTTTAAAAAAATCTAGCTTAGCTTCACGCTGTATGTAGCTCAAATTGTAAAGTGTGTTTTTTAATATAGCGCTGCGCTATGTTTCACCCAAATAACGAAAGGAAATAAATTAAGCATTAACATATAATCGAATCCACGATAACCGAGCTTACAGAGAAATACTTGTACAAATAAATTACCCAACCTTACACCCAAATGTAGATATTAAATGTGGTCAACACGAAGGTCGCGAGTAGATGAAGGGCTCTGGCCCACAAAATAAGGCCCCGTTACATTCCACCTCGCAAAAACTGTCTAACCAGGTACGAATCCCGTTGTGGCCAAGATATGGATGTATTAAAGTATTTAGATTTATAGTTTGTTTTTAATATAGCAACATTTTCGGTTATTATACTCAATATACTATGTAGTTTTTTTTTTTCTCAGGTAGACAAAGTGCGATATTCAATAAAAAAAATATTACAATTGTAATTGAGGAACGGAGTGTCTTAGTACTAGGTACCCTGCTGTGTGCGGGATAGAGCGTGTAGCAGATTTTTTTTATATTACAATTCAACGTAGACTGAAACGTATATTTTCCTTGTACAAAGATTATTATAAAAACTTCTTCTAAATGATCGAAACTATTCATGTTATTAAATTCAAAGTAAATTATATTCAATGTACCTACCACATCAATTAAAATTCCTTATTTCAGCCGACATTTTTCGTTAGTCGAACGATGTCAAAATGCACATAAAACGGTTACACATATATTTACTTCACTGTTTAAACATATTTAAATATTTCCAACATCGCATTGCTAGCTTACTCCCATTCCTCGTCGTGTGAAATCGCTGTACAATTAAAAGCTTGGGTGGTTAGTTCATTAAAAAATATAATCATTCTTCCTATTAATTACTCTCAAGACAAATCGCGGCGTTGAGTTACGCTATTCAACGTTCAATTTCTCTAATTTGGGTGGAAAGGACGAAGTGTCTTGTCACTAGGTTCTCTCTGCGTCCCCAGCTACATCCGGGATACAGCGGGAAGCTTAAAAATAAATAATTCCGTTGAATAATTATCGACCATTTATATATTTTTTTAATATTTCACTCTTATCTAAGCTGTTAAACATATTATTTCAATAATATAACGTATATTGCAGTAATTCGTTACGACTGTTAGATACAAGAACAAATATACAATTTCTCTTTCACTCGTCAAAGCGATTTTAGTATTTTTATTGGACTTTCTATTTAATACTCTGCGCCAAGCTTATTACGTATATCTATTGCAATAACAATTGACTAAATATGATAGAGTTTTCAGTACTAACACTTAGTTATCTTAATTTAAATACATTAAAATAGTAGACGGTAATCTATAAACATGTTTAAAATATACATTGGTCCATAGAATAACACATAAAGAATTATTAAATCTTTAGTTATTAATAATTGAATAAATTCTAAATAAAAATTAAAATAAAAACAATTATTAATATAACAAAACAATCAGTTTCTATCAAGTATCACACGCAATTGGCCGAGTGCTGACCGTCAAACGTATTGCTTCACACGTTGCGTAAGACCGGTCGTTATTGATGAATAGATACTAAGCATTGCGAGCTCGACGCTTAGTTTGTACTTTATAATTATAAGTCACTTTTTGAGGTCGTCGTGGCGCCGTGGGAGTGTCTGATTGTAAGGGCGATGGTCGTGAGTTCGATAAGTGCTCGGCGAAGATATAAATTTAAAATATTTTTACTTGCCCACAGCACAAACTGCAATGTCATGAAAAAATTGTTGAAAGTGGTGGATAGTGTCTCAATAATAGGCCTCGGCCTATGCAAAATGTATATAGTTTTTGTAATTCACTTAAAAATTAATACCTAAAGGAAATGAGGATAAAATTTAACATACATATCTAAAGTTTCTAAGCGGTGAAAGAGATAGTCACTAAGGAATTTTTAATAAATCCGTAAATTAAAATAATAAACATTAAAATATAATAGGTACAATAAAAAGCAACGGGTCCTCTAGCACATATAAATATGAGTTATGAGATATTAATAATTTTATGTACTTTCACTATATCCTTTTGTACATGACTATGTGTACTTACTATATAAATATTAATTATCACTATTAGATACCCATATAAAAAGGGGAAAGTTTATTAAAGTTTCATTCAATATCCGGTAGTATTGCATTTATAGGTTTATAAAATAAACATCATATACATTTTATAGCAATAATATGAACCTAGAGGCCACTCATGGCGCACAGGCACAATGCACACCAAGCATTGTAAACGCAACAGTTGTGGATTTGATTCCCACTCGAGAAATACTGAATAGTTTCATTTCCTCACCTCTAGTGTTCGGACCAAAAAGGGAAACGGAGTACTAACACTTACTCTTACCACTAGGTTCCCTCTGCGTACCATTTGTGCGGGATACAGCGTGAAGCTATAAAAAAATAATATAAAGATAATATTTCCAGCAAATGACTCATTCAAAACTGAAACAAATTCACTCAAGCACAAGCAATATCAATCGAGTATAATTATAATTACCTTGCAACCGCCTCTTAATGTATATATGCAAATTTAATAGTCCGCAAAAAAGAGTAGGTCGTAATTATATGGAATGTCTGTGTGCATGCTAAATTATGTAGTGCATAGCAGTACTTAGTTCAATATTGTAATTTCTGATTGCGAATTCGAACCTGGACTTACCTATCTACCTACGGTAAATTAACGTTACAGTGTTTTTAATTTTACTGGGACATATTAAAAAAAATAATATTTAAAAATACTTGTTCAAAAACATTATAAATAATAGCAAATAATTATAAAAATAATTTAAAGTAGAAAATATTTAAATAAAGAAATAAATAACATTGAAAATATATTGACGAAAGCAAGTCGGTAAAATGAAATTTTGTACAAAAAAACGTATATTTAAAATTGAAAGGTGTAATTCTTTTACGATGAGACGGAAACCGGTTCCTCGGTCCTTGACGAGCGCCGATAAAGAAGGAAAGTTAAAACAACCGACTGAAGTCAAATGATACGTTTATAACAAGTCATCATCAGTTCATCTTGGCATTTTTTTGTTAAATACGAATGCACCGCTCGCAGCCTCGCTTGATTGGGCTGCGCTATTGTTATGTATGTGTCTTAAAAAACTCTGTCTATTCTATGAAAACCGCATCAAAATCGATTGCATGATTCAAAAGGTCTTCACGAACACTTTTAAAAGGCGATCTTATATTAAACTAAATGCTATCTTTTGATGTATAATACATATATATGTAGATATAACGTAGCGATTCCCAATTTCCGCAAATAATTCGCCGGAAAGTGGAGAACGAAGTGAGACACTTCGTCCTCCACATTAGGTTCCCGCTGGCTACCCTGCTGTGTGCGGGATACAGTGATGATTTCTGATCTGATTTAATTTACATAGCAAAAAAAGTCACCTAAATTTAGTAAAAATTGCAACTTGTTTTTACATTGCAAATATATGAATGGTAGAGTTTACTTAGTAAAAAGTACGCTACTTCTGTAAAACCACAGTATACATACGTTCACATTCCGTATCAGAATATTTGAATTTTCGCCGGATTTGACCTTAAAACTGCCAATATCGAGTTACTACAATTTAATCGAAAAATAAGTGG
Organism: Heliconius pardalinus sergestus; assembly: GCA_001486225.1. Classification (NCBI taxonomy): domain Eukaryota; kingdom Metazoa; phylum Arthropoda; class Insecta; order Lepidoptera; family Nymphalidae; genus Heliconius; species Heliconius pardalinus. The sequence continues at coordinate 12,386 of FASU01008156.1, read as the reverse complement.
TTGATTTTAAAACGTTTCAAGATTCGTATCGTTTTATTTTATGTTCTTGTATTTTTTGTGTAATCAGCTTTCAGTCTTGGGTGGTGACTGACTGACTGTTACCTAAGCTAGTATATTGCCTATAACTATATCAGTAGACAATTTATTGTAATTATAGGGTCATATCAGGGTAATTGTATCAGAGTAGTCAAATACTCTGATGAGATGAGAAAAACTTAACTAGAAGAAACTCTATAAAAACCATAAAAAGCTTATTCAACTAATCTCTTAAGTAACACTTGGTTCAATTATTTCATATGTCATTAAAACTATTTTTAAAAAGTAATGTATTTTTAAAATGCTATCATAAATACAAATAATAAAAATCCACTACAGTGAAAGTAAGTTTCGTACAGCACATGCCATGAAAAATATTCCAAGCATTCAGATGTAGCTTGAAAAGTCTACTAAAGTTTTATATTTTTATGAAGATTTTTAATAATATAATTCTTTTTATTAATGTTTTTCTTATATTCATATATTCTTAATTATGAAATAAGTGATTTTAACCTACGCCACGATAACATCCGAAATAAGGGGATGGCACTTAACCTTAAAACCAACAAGGTCAATAAAATTAAATATATATTTACAAATATAAAAACACAGTTATTTATTCACTGCCATATTTAACTATCGAGAGCTCTAAGCTAGTAATTCACTCTTTAATTGAGTTTGCAATGTTCGATACCAAATCCTACATTCATAATAAAATTACAGGAAATACATAGTTTAAGTAATAGTATCTAATGATATTTTATACGGCAAAAACAAACAGTGGTCCCGTTACGATACCATTCCGACATTTATATTCAATCAGCAGGAAGCGAACGCGCACTCGTATAACATTAGCTGATGCCCACGCGCCTTTTTGTTTTTATGGGCATCAAAAGTTAATGACAAAATATATATATAGGTATGTTTATTCAAATTATTAGTTCTAAGCTAAAAGTAGTGATGAAATTAGAACTCACTACGACTATCTCGAAACCGAGCAGTTATATTACAATGAATTACAAAGCATCAAGTTTTCATAGTCACGTATTAATTACTAAACAGTTTTACATTTTAGATTAAGTACTCCATTAAATCATGAAAGTTATTGTGGCGAAAAATCCGACTAAACTAACTATCGGGTGGTTTTGGGTTTGACTGGGGAATTAATTAGATCTATTTCAATATTAAAACGACTATTAACAGGTTCTCTACATATACTCAAGGAATAGCAGGACTGCTCCTCCTCCTTGCTAACTGACAAACACAACGACGCGCGTTACCAGAGTAACGAAACGGAAAAAGATTAATTCCCTCAAATGAAAATCGAACCTACAACCGTCAGGCACCGTACCGCTACGCCAGCACGGCCTCTGCAATAACGTATGAAGTTAATAAAAAACACATCTTACAGCAATGTAACATTCCGTTGCCAGTCAGTTAATAGGTTAGTATTATTTTATCGTCAAAACTAAGCACAAAAACACATTTATAAGCTCGAATCAAGATGAGCTTACATATATCGGCGACAGCGGTCCCGTTACCATCTCGATATAACGGAACGGCAAGTGGACGTGCGGCGGTGCGACGCTTGAGTAAACGATGCACTGTGATATACATACATACTTTTTTATATATATAAAATATATATGTGAATGATTGAATTGGATACAAATTATATATACAAGCACCAGCGTTGTCAGACGACCCGATGTTGGCGGGGTCGTACATCCCGATTTTTAGATCAAAATTCAATCTCGTTCCGGGACAGTCCCATTTTTCACGGATTATATTCCACGTACTTGTAAGAAATCTTTTTTATTTCCATTTTTAGTTACGCACTGACAATTTCATAGAAATATAATATAAGTAAAGAGTATTTGTAAAGACCTACCCTACATGGTAAACCAAAACAAATAACAAAAGTTATTTTTCAATGAAAAAACCATTTCATATTGACATAATCAACAACAAGACGTATTTAAAACAATAGCTATATCTATATTACAATATACAAAGCTATCACTTCCTTACAATTCAACCTACTGACATTTGTACAGCGAGTACAAATGGGCGGGCTATCAAAGGAAATGCTACGTGACGTTGAGAAACGGTCGGTTTTCTCAATAAACCTGTTATGCCCAGGGCTACCCGCGAGTGACCACACGCAGCTCTTCTATATTATAACAATTTAACTTCAATAACTTAATATATCTTAATTTTGTTATTTAAATAGTTAGTTTTGTGTAACATAATACTTTTAATAAGTTACTATGTAGATTAAATGTAAATATCTTCGGCATAGAGACTTTCGCGTTAAAACTCTCTGTGATTCATTCCTGTATATTTTTACAACTATTTGTGAGTTACGGAGTGATTCTTATTTTAATATTAGAAATATATTTATCGGGATAATGTTAAGTCGATTTAAGTAATTAAAAATAATTATAATATGAATATATATGAACTGTGTATTTTACTCCACTGTCGATATTACCCCAAGGTGAAATTCAAAAAAGCAAGGTTGTCAGTTAAAAAATCATAAATATATTTGTTTATATTCAGCAAAAACAACAGAATATGCATATAATATGATAATTGGGTTGCTATTGTTTACTTATAAGTATGTTTTATTTACAATTTGCATTCGTAAAATTTAAATCATTATAAAGTATTCTCGCAGTACAAATTAGACATAGAGAATCTAGTGTTAAGACACTACGTACCCCACGCGTTGAGTGAGAATACGTGTTCAGTGGCGGAAATTAATGCCGCCCTTGGGTTCCTTACCTGCCCTCTTCTTATTCATGCCCCCGAGTGGGAATCAAACTCACAACCGTCGCGGTTTTAGACGTTACCGCTGCTCCATGACGGCCTCTAATAAATATTATTAATATTAATTATAAAACATAAAATATGGCCCAACCCTGTAACCATGCGAAATAGCTGTACCAAGGTTGTCACAGAAAGTGCGATCGGATCAACAATTGATTAATAGAAAATATTTTGCTTTTCGATATTGATTTATGCGTTTCTATCTTACACGTTTAATGGCGATAACAGATAATTTATTATAAGGAATTAAGACGTTTCAAATAAATGTTGATAGAAATAGTTATTTTATTTATTTATCTATTCTATGAGGGTAAATCGTAAAGTTAAACAAATTATTTAGAAGTCCAGTTCTTCTCACAATTAATTAAATAAAAAATTAAAAGAAACCTACTTGTTGTTTTACAGAATTACAACTATTTTATAAACATGTTATTAAATCATGAATATAACAAACAACAGAAAACTAGGCTTGCCCTAATAAGAAAACGTCGCGACGCATAAAAATCTTGTCAATTGTAAACATAAACATACAGAAATGCTCAATTCACATTGTTGCTATAAAGTATAAACTAGCTGATTCGGAATTCGTAGAACGTAAACGATTCTAAGGCTTCGCGTTTCCTGTATGACGACATTTTTATACGATTATAAGTAGAAACTTACGGATTAAATCATGTCATATAAAAATATATATTTATTTACACGATCAATCTAAGTAGGTGCTAATTTTTATTATATTTAAAAAATAAAAAGACATCTTTATCATACATTAAAAAGTAGAAAAACTATATTAAATAGAGTAGTCTATTAGTAACGTTTCAAGAGGTCCATTATTAAGATCCTGGTAAAAGACGGATTATTATTTGTAATATTACAAAGAAAATTAATAGTTATATAAATATAAAAAAAAATTAACAAAACCTCTCAATATAATTGGAAAAACCAACCTAAAGACAGTTCATACATATGTACATGAAAGCGACATTTTAATATATTGACTTTAGAGGTACAGTACCGAGTTCGGTCTTAGAATGCGGCGTGCAGTGCAAGTATGACGAAATGCATTCACAACTGACGCGCGACGTCCTCGTGACGAAATAAGACGTGATAACCAAAGGAATTGTGGTTAAGGAAAATAAACCTCGTTTAGGGTATCTATCATTGATTTACTGTGAAATTATTTTAGAGTAGGTAACTAAATATTTTTTCTTTTCTACTTTTTTTGTAGCTTCTCGCTATATAGTAAGGATGCCAGAGGAATCCTGGAAATGCAATGTTAAAACATTTCGCCGCGTTTTGCCTCGGCAGTCGCGTTTACAAGCTTGTGCTCCTGCGGCAATGTTAACCTCTTTTCTATTATAAAACAATTACAATAAAAATATTTAAAAAAATATAATAACTCAACAACATTTTATAATTATAAGCTAGTACCTAAATTTTTATATTACTGAATTAATATATTATTGTTTTTTGAGTAAAACATATGATCGAAAATCGAAAATTTCATGCAAACACGACACAATTGCTCCACCGATTACGATAAACCTTTGTTACGATAACTTCATACGTTTTATACGTTTTAGAATGATAACACAATCAATATATGCATATCGAAATCAAACAAGTGTATCGATAGCCTCATTTAAACAGACAAGTGCTTACAATTAGACGTAATCAAAAACTGGGGAAATATATAGAAAATTTTAGTTTACCGAACTCTACTGGTATTGTATAAATTATTTATATTAAAGTTAAGAATAATATTACTTATACATCATAATTACACATAGCCTTAAATTATATTCATATATCTGTAATTTGGATATATTACAATTAAAAAGAAATTTTGTCAAAAAATTCATCTCCCTACAGAGATGCTAACAACATAAATAAGTTGTAATAAGCATTTCAGAATTTCGATGTAGCTTGATAAGAACGTATGGCTTGGCGGTCAGAACGCTTGGACGGTTTCCAAGAGGCATTGGTTCAAATCCCGCGACGACGTTTACGCGAATATACGTTTTCTAAAAGGTATTTTTCTTTCCTAAGCATGGTAAAATACTTTTCTTTAATATTAAGTTTTATACTACATACTTAGTATTATCGCGACCTAGAACTTTACAAAGTAATTAGGCTGTTCTTCATTTTCACGCAAATAGTGAGAAGATAAGATCTGTTCTCAGCTCATTAGGCGACGGAATCCGGTGCCACAATTTACCTACTAAGACATTCACCCAAATCAGATTGGAACCACAAAGCCTGTGCTCCCGCTTTTCCAATTTGGAACGCCTCGATCTTTTTTTTTCACTTTCAAGTAATTAAATATTACCTTCATAATGATTATCTTCATCGTCATTATTGTGTGCAGTGCTGATCTGGCGGCATAAGTCTTCATATTCGGCCCAATACGCAGCCAGGGCTGCAGGATCTGGCGCCCGAGGCAGAGACATGTGGACTTCTGGTGATTCCTAGGAAAAAATAAAACATCATTAAAATGAAACTTATATATTAAAGAATGCAGAGCTGTACTTCGTATATACCAGGGTGGAGAGAGAGATAGATTCTAGAGAATGCTGAGATACTTGGGTGCGGAACTCAACAACGCGCTTTGTCTTGTTATCAGAGCGAGAAAATAAAAGTTATTCACTCCTCCGAGAGAAAATCGAATCAATACCCGTAGCGTTTACAGTCACTTGTTGCACGACTGCGCTACGACTACTTTTTATTACTTAAACTATATATTAATTAACTAAAATCAAGGCAATACTTATTGTATGTTGCAATTTACAAAAAAAGTACATATCACAATTTCTAAGAAACGAAGTAGGTACTTTCAAACAGAATGACCTTAATAAAAATATTAAAATTAAATATAAAAAAACGCAAATTAATAAAGATTTGAAATCAGTAACTATAATGTATAAAATGGAATATAAAGCAAGTTTAACGATTGCTATCAATGTACAGTATTAAGGGTACGTGCACAATTACATATATTAGAATAGAATATACATATATTAGTGTATATATTTTATTAAAATATATTTATCAAAGATAATAAATTATATTATAATTTATTATGAATTCAATTTGGTTTCTGATGGGTTTAAAAAATCATTGAGTTATGTCATACCAAGGTAAGTTCAAGTTATAATGTATTCAGTGGGTGTGTTAGATTTTGTATAACAATGTTGATCTTTTGTCACCTTTTGAAGAGATGACCCAATGATCACATTTTTTTTTAAATTTCTCAAATAGTATATGAAATAATGATTAAACCGACTTTAAAGAATAAGAGGTTGTCAGTTTGCCGTGTATGTTTGTGATGTCTTTGATATTGAATAATATTTGAGTATGACGATTTATCAGCTTCTTAAATATTTCTTCCTAGTTTAAGTGCGCGTTGAAAATCTCATCTGTGTGTATGGTTAGTCCACAAATTTCTCGGAAACGAAAAGTCATATCGAGATTATTCTTTCCTGTTTAAACGTGGTATAGATATACAGATGTAGGTGTATCGACATGGGGAACAGAACAAATTTTATCAAAATTGGTCTACTAGTCTTTGATGAAAGTGTATTTGAATTTAGTCTAATCTTTTTAACAAAAAATATTTTATAATATTAATTATCAACACTCAAACATTATTATTACTTCATATAACATAAAGCATTATCACTTGTCAATCGAGGTCGCACCGCGCTGGCTCTCGATGTGCACCGGCCCTAATAGATAAACACACAATGAGGAGACCAAAACTCGATTGTGAAACATTACACTCCCAACTAAGAGACAATGCCATCTGATGAAATACAGTTCGTTTAATATAATTATATTATAGTTATATTCAGTGATTATGTAGTTGCATATGACTTGGAGTTTTATTTATATTTTTCTTGATTTACGCTGTATCCCGCATATATAGCAAGGAGGCAGAGGGCTAGTGTCAAGACACTCTACGACATCCCATACACTACCATTTTCCCAATTGCGTGCTGGTAGCAGAACTCGACGTTGTGCTTTGTTTTCTTATAAAATCGAAGAAATGTATATATCTATTTCCCCCCAGTGAGAACTGAACAGTTCACAATCAGATGCTTTGCTGCTTCCCTTATATGGGTGGTACCTATAGCACCTCCTAAAGTAGAATGTCAAAGTATATCATAAATATATCATTAATAGACAATTTACCATGCAGCCAAGCGATTAGAAATTAAATTTCAATATATAAAAAAAAAATCCCACATTGCCTCACATCCTTTTGACAGGCAACAAAATCATTACTGTCTTAAATGATTAAATATATAACCTTAGGCTAACACTGATTTCTCAATAATACCTGTACTATCCAAAGACCTTCAAAATCAACATGAAATGCGGCTCGAGAAGAGATAATCAAGTCGGACACACCTCTGTGTACCTACTAAGTAAGTGCGAGTACGGAGCTATCAGCATATAATATCGTCGTACAAATAACGTTCACAAGGCCAATGATTAAAGCCGACTGTCTACTTAATGTGTTAATTATGTATGAAAATGACAAGAGCATATTCGTATTAATGCTTGTAGGTGATGTGATAAGGATTTTTGTAAATTGTAGAAATATAGCAGAGTAGTCAGAGGAAACCTAGTGTTAAAACATTCCCTTAACATTAAGACACTTTCCGCCAAATTCTGAAAGCATCGCGTGTTAAGTGGTTTAACTTAACGCCACGCTGTGCCTCGATACCAGGGAAAGAACTTGTAGATATGAAATATTTTATTTCCTCGAATGGTTTGTGCTGCGCCACAACCTGTTACATATAAAGACTAAATAAAAAAATAAATGTTAATATTCATTTTTCGTTAAAATCAATAACATTTTTCTATTGCTCAATCATAAACCGAAAATCATAACGTCTTATTTAAGTGTTTTCGAGTGGACACTCAACCTTATATTAAAATCAGTATAATTTCAATGTTAATTTGGTAATTTAACAACGCAACGAATTCTTGCACTCAAAGGAGTGGTTCAATTTATAATTCGACGTTGTAAACGACATTGAAATGTTTAAATAACCTATAAATTACGTTTTATGTTTGAAAATTCTATTGCCTGACAAATGCGCTCTATAAAAAAAAAAATATTTAAATATTTCGGGGCCACGCATGGCTGAGGTGTAAAATAACGTTACCTTAGAATCTACACTAACCTATACTTAAAATTATAAAGCTGCGAGTTTGTTTGATTGAATGCGCTAAACTCGGGAACTTCTGGTTCGAAATAAAAAATGTTGGTTATGTCATATAGTCCATTTATCGAGGAAGGCTATACATAACATAGCGTTAATAGTTTCGATGTAACCCACTGCACCTGCACCTGCGCTGTGGTTAAAGTTACGGCACTCGAATTGACGAACTTAGAATGAGACTTGTGTCATACATCACTTTTAGTTACTTCCCTTTAACCACTCAGGCGAAGCAACAGGAAAAAGTTAGGATCACATATAGGTATATATATATGAATGGAAAACTTACTATATGATTGGAGTTACTAAGTTTATTATATTAAGATTAATATTATTATAAACATTTTTATTTAACCATGTTTCTTTGATGTTTTTCTCATTCAAAATCATACTCATCAGACTAATTTAGGATATATATATATATATATAAACTTATCTTTATTTAGAAATATATCAATTCCCCGCTGTAGTAAACAAAGCACGGCGTTGAGTTCTATCACTCAACACCTCATGTTTTGAAAAATTTGGTTTATATCTAAATACAGGCATTTAGATTGTAAATACACATTCATATGAATGAATGAACAACAAAGAAAAAACAATATTAGCTTACAGTTCCATTAAAATTTACTATAATATCTTTTATATCAATATACATAAGTATAAATTTGTAATGCATTTTTATTTTCGTGAATCAACCATTGACGCATTTATATAACAGTTGTTTGACAAGTTTAATTAATAAAATATTTATAAATTTTATATTGTATCTGTAATCTCTTACCTGTTACAATAATGATGAATTGGACCATGTTTTCAATAGAAATAATTTAATAAAACTGGAAAAATGCTTGGAGATGTGCACCTATAAAATAAAACGTTGACGTATCAAAGTATTTTACTATTTAAATACGTTGCTCTTACAATTGTCGAAAGGAAATGAGTTATACGATGTGCATCTATTTAAGTTCATTGTTTTAAAACATAGGAACACGACATCCCCATCCTGTGTCATTTCCGTACAAAACGATATTACTTCAACAGTCTACAGAACAGTTCATTAAAATGCAACTGAAATGAATTAATGAGTATGAAGAATAGTAGACCTTATAGTAGAATACTAGACCTATTGGTTTCTGGAATTGCTTGGCATAATGACGCATTCGATTCCTGCTTGAATCGAAATTGTTATTATTTGATTCCTAAAGTGAGCATTGAACCCATTACAATCATGTCCACGGGCATACGCTATGCTGTTATATTACAACGGGCTCATGAATCTTTTATAATTAAATAGACATTAAGTATAAATCGAACCCAAAACTATCTAGTGTAGATACGATCGCGTCGAAGTTATTTTATCGTTGATTTAACAATGTGCGATTTCCAAACGATTTGAATATAAAACGTTTCACTGAAGGTGAATGTCACAGTTTCCAAGAAGGTTCCGGGTCACTATTGAAATTTATCTGTCTATAACTAGGCCCAAATATCCGCTTTAGTTTTCACTTGTATAAGCATCTTTAGATGGTCTTTAAAGTAGTTTTATGTTAGAACTGTCAATATTTATCTTAACTATTTCTAAGTTACATTATGTTAAAGCATTTTAAGGTATTATTACGTTAAATCGTAGGAATTAGTGACAGGGTTCGAAGTCTATGCAAGCAGCAGTCAAATAAAATTATAACTTCTGTTTAAATGAAACAACGATTAGTTAGTAAATTATCTCTTATTTTTTAAAATTGCAAATTGTATTCTTTGAATACATAAATGAATCTTATGAGATCACCAGTAAATCCATCGGTGCGGAAATATGACGGGCATTACAGAATGCGATGACAGGTGTTAAGTTGAACCGCCGGAACTCAACGCCGTGCTTTCTTGTTAGACGACAAATAAAGACAGAGTCTTTTTCGTAATTCACACAACCCCACAACACGTTGGATTTACTCTTCCACTGTGCCAGAACCGCCTCAGCACAAAATTTAAGCAAATATTTTTTACTTCATGCTGTGTCTGGTATATAGCAGCATAAAGAACCTAGTAGTGTTACGGCCCTGCGTTACTCTTTTACTCTACTCTACTCTTTTCACTTGCATTCTTCTTGCTTTGCTTGCTTTATATTTAGTGGCGTAACTCAACACTGTTACTGTACTTAAATTAAGATTTATTCTATTTTTGAGACAATTTGAACCGGATATGTACCTCGAAATTTTTATCTTAGGTCTACATGATGTCACCCGGCGCCTGATTCACTATCAAGGATACAGAGATTAAATTCATTTCAAATTGGAATATATCCTGTAAGTACTGAATCATCTTAAAATACAATAAATATGCAATGAAATCTTTCGAGGCCGCTTAACGTTTTATATACGAATATTTTAGTTAAAGTAAACGGTTTATATTAGTTTTATTAAATCATATTTTCATTCTGTGAATAATAATATCATTATATCTAATGATATTCTGTCAGTCTCTCTCTCTCTTATGCATTATTCTGGCTGTCGCTTTCGTATATCTACATTGTTATCTCGAGTCAATATAATTTTAATAAATTGTTACTGTTTTCACTTTACACATTAGGCTGGAAGAAATAATTTCATTGTTTTTCTGTCTTCCTGTCTTAGTTTTTCTTTTTATTATAGGTATGCTATTTATCCCGAGTCCCGAGTTGGAATCGCAACCACAATTGTTACGGTTACAGCCACAACCCTTGTCCTTTTATAACATTTAAAGTATTTAATAAAATAATAGAGCATTTATTTTGACAGAGGTTCAATATAATTAAAATGTTGAAGAGTAAATAATTACACAAAATACATAATTTTAGACATGAACAAAATATAGAAAAACACACAAGAGCTACCTGTTTATTTGATCAGTCAAAACATTTAAATGACATCATCAGTTCATAACCAATTTTGACACGCAGTTGATCGATTGTATCGATATTACGCAGGCGCTTATCATATTTGCTGTGTCAGCATATGCCAAATGTGAAAATCTTAATTACATAACCATACTGAGACAAATGATTGATAATGTCGTTGACGTTGAGATTATATTTATACTAATATTACAAATATTTATTTGATAACAAGCGTTAACCTCTGGCCTAATCGTTCGAATCGAAAAAATATTTTTGTGATGTTTTTTGTGTTAATTTTTCGAGGAAGTTTTTTGGCTATAGAACTACGTTATTCACATCGATAACAACTAAATTCTCGAGTTTTTACAATTTCGAAACTGTATTTTCTACTATATGAAATTAAATTTTGAATTTTTATTACACTTTCCAATGGTATAAAAATTTACAAGTACCTACATAACGACTAAAACGGGTTTAGCAGGATTACACTATAAGCCGACGATGTGATAAGAATGTGAACCAATGTTAACTATCTACTCGTCTTCTAAGCTTTACAACAATCGGGGAAGTGACATAATGTTCATATTTTGCAATACTATCCAAAAACGAGCGCAATTATATCTAATTACATACATATCTTATTTAAGTGGGTGTTTTAATTAAAAAAAAAACCGCCTTTCACAGGAAGATAATTAAAATTGTTTTGAAATTGAAAGTGATTTACAGTTTAGGCTGACTTGAAATGTAGCATCTTCTCGTTATTTGTTTAAAAAAGTCATACTTCGATCAATTATACAATTAATTGAATATAATTCAACGAAGGAGTCAAATGTCCAAATTCCTCCATTTTATAACAGCGATTAGCGAGTTTATCCAATCATCCATATATTACTTTAGATGGCATTGAAAACATTTTTTTTCAACTAGAATCACCCTTGTTACTAAAATTTAAAATATTTTTTTACTTCTATATCGATTAATCGATACTGTTAACAGTTAACAGTATCGATTATTATATTTATCCAACTATTATATTTTTATCATTTTTAAGTAGATTCCACACTTAGGAAAGGAAAACACTTTTACATAACATATAAAAATTTGATTACCATTTTCTAAAAAAAGTATTTCCCTACAATAACTCCCACACATTGTTTCAACTTCCTAAGTTCTGTGGAAGCGTAATTAATAAAGATTGCAGGAAATAAGAGGCTCAATAAGAACGCCGTTACATAGTTTACGCAATGAACAAATTATGATTAGAATACATATGTATGAGTTATGTAACGCTAGAGAAGTGTACTTTCATTTTAAAGTAAATATTTGTTATTTTCTGTTGTAATTTAAATTGAGCTACATTCTATATATAGGCTTAGATAGAGAAAAAGTAGTGATGCGTTATTCCTTTTTAGGGCTCC
>FASU01008152.1:8154-35905 GCA_001486225.1 Heliconius pardalinus sergestus | reverse complement strand
ACACAGCAATATAGGCAGAGGGAACCTGGTGTTAATACACTCCGTTCCCCATCTTCCGCCGAAATAAAAATTGTTAGTTTGTTTGAGTTAAATAAAACATTTTTTTATATAATCTTTTGTTTTAAACAAGAAAATTTTAAAATGATTTCGAGTATAACACAACAGGTGGTCGCGGAATTCGCTCAAAAACTAAACGCCTTTATTTTTAACTTCTATTAAGTATTCTTTACATCCAACAAGACATTATTTAATGACTCTTAACGATATTATCATTGTAGCAGAAAACATTCTTATAAATGAAAAAACTGAAAGAAAAAAATATGTAGTTCAAAGTAAAACTAAAAAAATACGCTATTTTCTATGCCAAAGCCTTTTTATATTTCATGCACGTGCTATAAAATGTTATCGGATTAATAAATTACATACTAAAGTCGAGGGGTTCCTTATAAGCTCTGAAGAGTTCCACATTACTCGGATCCTGGCGTCATCATCAGACCATGGTAGGCAGTAAGAAAGAAACCTAATGTCAAGATGAATCTCAATTCTAGTGGGTGGAAACTGGGGAATATAATACTTCCCCTCTAATTCCCATCTACGACTTTCCTCCGACTTTCCGGATTTTCGAGACATTGCGCGTTGAGCAGAAGCAGTCCGTTTTTCTATGAAATTTGCCAGTATGTATCGAACTAACAACCAACGCATTTACAATTATAGGCTTGTATCACTGCGCCATTTAAAATTAAAACATATATAAAGATGCCAAGATATTCAATACATTTCAAATTCCTATCATAGATAACATAAATTCTAATGGTTTACTTGTTTACTATATATTTGTTTCTTTGTTTATTCACTCATTCTGTTATTTACAAAGAACGTTTCTATTAAGAAGACAATGTATTCCGAGACACATTTAGTAATAAATTATATATTTTTTACCAAGTGTTTCACTGTAAGTAGCCGATTCTATTCCGGCTTAGAGTAGAGGTTTTTTTTAAATATCTATACCCCTTCCTTGCCCATACTTATTATGAAGTATTAAATATTTTAAAGCTGCAGAATTTATTTGATTGAACCCGCTAATCTCAGGAACAACTGGTTCAAATTGAAAAACATTTTTGTGTTGAATGGTCCATTTATCGAGTAAAGCTGAATTATGTCAAGACGTCAATCCTTTCAATGTAGCCCACTCTGACTGCGATATCTCATGTGTCATACACAACTGTTAGTTATTTCCATTTAACAGCGCGGGCGAAGCCGTAGATATGTTTTTATTGTTGATGCGCTCCGTGATTTATATTGTCCGTGCCCTGTTTATTTAGTTTTATTTCATTTATGTTATTTTTTAGACATAATTCCGACGTAAATGATATAATTACAAAGCTTGTACTTAAGTATATAAAATAAATATATAATTATTCAAACAATATTTAATTTGTCAGAGAGAAAAATAACTGCTAATAAATAAAACAATCATCATAATTTAAAAGTTTAAATAAATATTCTATATTCATTATCAGGCTTTTCATTTACAATATTATATAGTCGTATTTCAATTAGGTATTAACGAGTTGCATATTATTATATGTACGTTTTAAAGTTCAAAATATAAACAATTTAATTTAATGTAAACAAACATTATAACCTACTATAGATAATTATGAATATAAGTAGGTATATCGACTTAGCCAATAGTATCTACCAATTATACAAAGTTTATTTTAAAACTAACAACTTATGACTAGATAAATACTGCTTTAGATTGCATATTTAGATATTGACGTAATATGACTTTTATAAAAAAGTCACTATTATCTACTTCTGCTGACATCGCGGGTTAAAGGTTACATATCATCTCATTTTATCTTTCATTTATCTAACGTTCTAGTACCTTTCATATTTATAGCTGTCGTGGCGCAGTGGAAAGGCATTTAACAATTTTGAATGCGATCATTCTAGGGAGAATGAAATATTTTCATTTTCCCGCTCTGGCAAAACTAAAGTAAGTCTAAAAAACGGAGTGTCTTATTATACCTAAAGGTTAAACTAAAACTCCAATTAGTGTTCCGTTTTAATAAAGTAACAATTATCAAAATACTCTGGCTATAGGTATAATCTTCTCTCGGTGTTTTTTATTTATCTAAATATACTGATAAGGAAATGTAATATCAACTGTCAACAAACAAAAACTCGTTATCGTTAATTATAAACGTTTATTTATACAAAAAAAATATTTTAAGCATAATATAACACTATATGAATTTGAATATTAATATATCGCTTTTCAAACTTCTACTTTTGAAATTAAAATATGTTTTACACATTTAAATTTTCTGAATGATATTGTTCCTATAATAAATAACTTTATAGTAAAAGCAAAGTTAGATATAGCAAGATATTGCAACTGTACTTATTTATTACTCAAACTGAAAATTTTAGATTAATTAAAACACGATTTTAATATGAATATCTTTGCACCAATAAAACAAATAATTATCCAATAATATAATAGAAGTATCCGATCATACTCCCCTCCGCGCCCTTCACTGTTTAAGTGTCAATGTCAGTTGTGACATTTTATCGATTTGATGGATCAAATATGACATTCATATTCGCCAGTTGCAAATTACTGTTCATTTAATGTGGTCGCAATAATTATCGTTATAATTAAAATACACGGGCCATTAATAATAATCCATTATTACACGTGTACCCATACAATAAAGCGTTCGTTTTACCATGGATTCCGAGGACAACCGCGCTGAGGGTTGGAAGTATCTAAATAAACAGTTTTTCGGTGATGGTCAGTATAGTTTTCATAGTTTAATGATGAAGGAGAAAGGCGTATTCTAATGTGATTTAACCGTCACTAGAGCGATAACGCATTGTTACAATATTTCTGATATCTTGACATTGCAATATGATAGTACAATGTTATTATTTTTTTAATTAGAATAGATAAGGATAGTGTTCTTCCTCCTGCAACTTATAATCCTACGATTTTGTAATATCACAACTTTTTTTAGTATAAATATAGTCATTGTTTTGATGGATCTGCTAATTAATCATGTGCTGATCACTCAATGCTGGCTGGGCTACTTACTTTATTTATCTCGACAGCTTTATGTTTTGACTCTTAATTATTCACATTTACCTATCACCTACTGATATATGAAGTTCTTACAATTACTTTAAACCATAGCAAAATAGTAGTAAAGATGCTAGTTTGAATATGAATTTATGATTTCTTCTTTTCCTCTTAAACTATTTAACCTTGAGTGCCATTTTAAAGTAATTGATTGCTATTTTTATCATCATCATCAATTGTAATATGATGAGAATAAAAATTCTAAAATTAATCTTGAACTAAGATTATAAATGTAATATATTCATTCTTAATCACTATCATACTATGCCTAGTATTTTTTTGTTACTATTTTTGATAAATAATGTTTATTAAGTATAGATTTAAAGATACAAGGTAAAAACTTCAAATTACTGGATGTCAAAATTCTTACATAAACTAAGCTTTATTTATGTATTGTTATATTGCACACCTAAACAGTAGGGGAATCAAACGCAGCCAAATCTTTATTACATTATAAAATCTGAAAGTCTGTCTGAAAGAAAATCATACATTAAACACTGGTAAATACTGTTGGGGAATATAGAATTTGGGTGGTGGTCACTTCAGTTATTAGGTATAACTTTCATTAAATTGAAATAAATAGTTGTAATGTACATAACGGAGATTTTGACTTAACTCCCTTTAGATCTTGATTTGATATATGATATAATAAAAATAAAATTCGTTTTTCATAAAAAAACCTTAATTTTACAGGTGAAAGAGCAAACTATGTGAACATTCCACATGTAATTGCAATGGTTGGGCTGCCTGCTCGCGGCAAGACCTACATCTCAAAGAAACTCTCAAGATATCTCAATTGGATAGGAATTAATACTAGGGGTAAGAAGTTTTCATTGCATTTATATTTATGGATGTATTTTTTTACAAAATATATTTTTAAAATTTTTTTTTAGCCTTCAATGTGTATAATATTGAACAGTCGGAAAGGTTAAACAATCTCCAAGAGACACTGGTTCATATCTCACGACTTTATTTTTATATGTTTTTAAAAAAGTTATTTATGAGGCCATCAGTTTTTATTTTCTTGTTTTTGTAGTCAAAGCATAGCATTGAATTTCACTGTTTCAAATGCAATGTGTCAAAATTCGGACAGTGTGTGAGGAATGGAGTGTCTTAGAACCTAATGTTTTACATTGATTACCAGGATATTGTGTGAAACTTAAAAAAAGAATAAATTATATTAATGTTTCTTAACCAATTTCCTTAATATATTTTTTCCAGTATTCAACCTAGGCGAGTACAGACGTCACGCGACCACCGCCTACACGAGCCACGAGTTCTTCAGGGCTGACAACAAGGAAGCGATGGCAATAAGACAGCAGTGCGCGTTGGACGCGTTGCATGATGTGTGCGAGTGGCTGGTAAAGGGTGGTGAAGTGGCGGTGAGTTTGAGCTTCTTTGTTTTTTTTAGCTTCACGCTATTTTATATCCCACATATAGCAGGGTAGGCAGAAGGGACCTAGTGGGAATCGAACCCACAACTCTTTGGTAACGAGGCTAAGCCCGGCTTCAATTTCCTGTCACTCAAACCGTAAAGCCTCCAGAATTCGGCGGAAAGTGGAATAAAAAAAATTAATTAAGTGGGTTTAATATTTCTCTAGGTGTTCGACGCGACCAACTCCACGATGGAGAGACGGCGGATGATCCGCGACATCGTTGTACACAAAATGGGCTTCAAGTTGTTCTTCGTGGAGTCCATTTGCGATGATCCGCGGATCATTGAACAGAATATTATGGTATGTTTTGTTTTAGTTTTTTTTATTGGTTTTATTTAGGTTTTATTTTACTAGTAGTTATATGTGAGTGGTTAATCACTGTGTTTTAGACTTTACATCTCTCTTTATTTGGTTACTTAAGATTGTTAATAAATTTATTTTGTTATATTTATTTTTTATTTTTAAATTATTTATTTTTATTTTTCTATGTTTTTTAGACTCATTCATTATTGACTTGATTGAACATATCGTTTTTTAAATTTATGATTAGAGAAAAAAAATTGAGAAAATAAATGCAAATATGAGGTTTTTTGATAGTAGTTTGATGAATTAGTTAAAAATATATAATCGACAATGTTGATATTTTTGGATAACATGGTCCACATAAACAAGATCTTCCGTCTGACATACGACTGGGAGTGCCTTTCCCGTCTACTATTTCGTAATGGTTGCCATTATTACATATTATGTGGAATAAAATATTTTATTTTTATTTATATATAGAAATATGAAAATATGCACAAAAATTACGTGACGCGACATATATTTTTTTACATTTTTTAATATCTTTTTCGCTTACAGGAAGTGAAAGTGAGCAGCCCGGACTATACAAACATACAAAACACAGATAACGTTCTTAACGACTTCCTCCTACGAATAGAGCATTACAAAGAGAAATATGAACCCTTAGACGAAGCCCTGGAGTCCGAATGCAGTTTCATGAAGATCTATGACACGGGAGAGAAAGTGGTAGTCCATAAACATGAAGGCCACATACAAAGTAGAATTGTGTATTACTTGATGAATATACACATTGTGCCGAGGACCATTTATTTGACTAGGGTGAGTTGGACTTTTTTTTATAGTGGTTTGTAAATTGATTTTTTTTAGTTTTATAACATGTAAGAATAACCCTGTTTAAATGATATAAAAAGTATACACTCTCCTGTCACCTTGTGCCAAATAATACGCTAGTGTTATCACCATTAATATATATTCTGAATGATATGAAGAATACATTATATCATCATTCTTATTTATGAAAGATTTTTAAATATTAATGTTAATATAGGAAACGATAGCACATGCAGTTTTTAAAATATATATATATTATTATCTATAATCTTTTAAGGTTCTTTGGTGTAATTATCCTTGTAACTTAATGTCGGAATCTTGGTGTCCGCCGTTCACATGACCTAGATGACAATAAAGGGAAATAATTTTCCTTCTTTCTGTTAAGATTAAATTTCTTTTTTCATTGGTTGTTTTGAGGAAACCACCTCTGCACATTCTGTGCTTATATAAAAGAAAATGTCTTGTACGTTGTATTGGCTTTTTTGTAATCAATTATTTGATGCCAGTTGTGGGGCAGTGTGCCTGTTAAATCGACTAGTTGTGGGTTCGAGCCCCACTCAAGGAAATGAAATATCTATTTAAATTTATATTTTCATTTCTTCGTTCTGGTGTCGAGACAAAGCGCTGCGTTTGTGTTCCGCCACTCAACACGCAATGCCTCCACAATTCGGTGGAAAATGGGTAACGGAGTGTCTTGACACTAGGTTCCTACCTCCTACCCTGCTGTGTGAAGAATACAGCGTGAAGCTGAAAAAAAAACCGTATTTCGTATCCATTTCCCCAGCATGGAGAAAGCATGCACAATCTCGTCGGTCGCATAGGCGGAGACAGTTCCCTCTCCGCGCGCGGCAAGCAGTACGCGGGCGCGCTCGCCACTTACATTGAGCAGCAGCGCATACCGGGCCTGCGCGTGTGGACGTCGTGGATGCGGCGCGCCATTCAGACCGTGAAGGACGTCAAAGCGCCGCAGGAGAGGTGGAAGGCGTTGAATGAGATTGATGCGGTGAGTGATGGTTGGTGGATTTTGGGGTGTTTTTGGGTATTTTAAGGGGTTTTTGTTTTTTTGGGTACTAATACTAATAGAATGAGTGAATTGAGTTGTGGAGTAGTGGATAGTGTTCATATTTTATGTGTGTATACGGGAGATGTTTTGGACTATATTTTTTTCCATATAAGAATGTGTTGAATTGTAAAAAAATGACTTTTCGGTGTCACGAGTAAACGCGGTACAATTTTTTTGTTAAGTTTCGCATAGAAAAGGCTGTAGCTGAACCAGTACCAGTACAGTATCACAAAAAAATATATAAACTTTTTGTATTACAGGGCATCTGTGAAGAGATGACCTACGCTGAAATTCAAGAGAAATACCCCTCAGACTTCAACGCGCGCGACGCTAACAAGTTCGCCTATAGATACCCTCGTGGCGAGAGCTACGAAGACTTGGTGGCGAGATTAGAACCCGTTATCATGGAGCTGGAGAGACAAGGCAACGTACTGGTGGTGTCCCATCAAGCGGTCATGAGATGTCTGCTGGCATATTTCTTGGATAAGTCCGCTGGTGAGTAACATACATACACACACAAACAATGACACATATTCATACAGGCAAGCGCATATGTTTCTGTTTTACTCATACATATAGTTTTTTTAGCTTCACGCTTTATCCTGCACGAAGCAGGATAGGCAGAACGAGCTGGGAACCTAATGTTAAGTCACTCCGTTCCCACAATACTGCTAAAACACTTCCAAACTTGCCGCCGAATTCTGGAGGCATTGTGTGTAGAGTGACTTAAGTGAAACCATAAAGCAGATAAGACAAAAGACAACATATTGGAAATGTCCTCTCAGACGGGGATGAAATGGCTGGTTCTTTGACAACTTATGTGTGTACCAATACACATTTTGTGTGTATCGTGTTCACACACATGTGTATACCCACAAATTCATAAACTTATAATCATATTATATATATTTACATAATGAATGTGCTCTCGTAGAATTTCTCGTTATTTGACGAAAAGTTCATGATGTCGCGATGTATCGACGTACCGAAAGAAATCAATTAACCCTACGAGAGGTTTATACAGTATTTATATACTGTTACCTAAAATATATTAAAAAAACTAATTTGATTTTTTTTTTGCTCAAAATTACAGAAGAGCTGCCGTACCTCCATGTGCCACTGCACACGGTGATAAAGTTGACCCCAGTGGCTTACGGGTGTCGCGAGGAACATATAAAACTATCTGTCGACGCAGTTGATACTCACCGCCCTAAGCCCGCGGTGAGTGAAGAGTCATTTTTTTCAGCTTCACGCTCTCTAACCATATATAGTATATAATAGGGTAGGCAGATGGAACATAGAGTTGAGACACTCCGTCATACTCATTTTCCGCGAAATTTTTAAGACATTGCGTGTAAATGGGGGAACAGAACGCCGTGCTTTGTCTTGTCTTGTTTATGTAGAGCGAGGAAATTAAAATATTAAATAATTAGTTTCTCCGAGTGGAAAAAGAATCCGTAACCGTCGCGTTTACAGTCTCACGCCACAGCTACAGATAAAATATATGTTGTTTTGTTAGTATTTACAACAAGCATTCACAAAACTATAAATAATAAAAAAGGTGATAATTAGGTTCTTATAATGTAATGTTCTAACGTGTTCTGTCCAAAATACTAAATATACAGACAAAATATTTTTACTGTTTTGTTGTATATAGAGATTATGTTATTAATTCTATAATTAACGAGTATATCTCTATTAACGGGTAATGTTATTATATATTTATAGAGAAACCAGCACGTCATTAAAAGGAACCATTATATTTTTTTTATGAATTGATTTATTTACTATACAATCCAGGTCTTTAATACGGCCAGATTATTGAATTTCTATAGTATATACATTTAGATGACATTAAGTGGATACAGAGACAAATTTTCGTTTCCTTTTTTTTTTGAGGGAGACGTGTATAATTCTATATGTTTCGTAGAGGCCTTTGTGAGAGGAGCAGGGGCACATGAGTACGACTGGAAATGCACTCGGGGGAGTGAAATATGTATATTTTCATTTCTTCGCTCTGGTAACGGGGCAAAGTTCGGCGGAAAACTGCGGAACGGAGTGTCTTAGCACTACGTTCTCACTTTCTGTCCTGCTTTGAATGAGATACAGCATAATACTGAAAAAATGCTTTTCGTCTTATCCAAGAGGACTAAAAATTATTTGTCTCCTTTTCTCTACTTGTATAATAGTATTCATATCCAAACCTATTATTGGCAGTTACACTTTAGCAAATGTTATAGTAACTAACATAATATAAATATGTTTATCATTTTTTATATGAATTATGAATCTCAGTGCACTAAAACTAATGCTTTTCTGTATAATTACAAAAAAAACATATTTATTTTAAGAAATAATTTAGATTCATATTATTAAAACTAGTATTTTCGTTTATTTATATGGCAATATAATTTTAGTCATATATACTAAAGTAGTATTGTATTAGAAATATAACCAAAAAGTATGGTATCTGTGCATAATGAATTAAATAAAAAAATAGTAACAATTACAATTTTATAGCGTTTTTGTAGTTATGTGTAAAAAATATTAGCTTTAGTATTTATTTGTAAGAGATTATAATAAAATATAAAATAAGAAAAAAATATCAACTTTAATAAACTTATACCAACTATATTTTAATCAAATATATATATATATCCTGTAATTTTAGCTATTCATTTTAAAATGCACCACTGTCTTGGATTTTTTTTTTATATTTTTTAAATCCTTCACTTTTTAAACAGGACGAAGATGACAACACATCTGGCACAGACGTACGCAAATCCTCATACTAATATTTTGTCGCCATGTTGCTTTACGCTTGAATAATTGCTTTATTAAGAAAAATCATATAAAGAAAATAATGATTCTTAAAATTTGGATGATAGGTAAAAATATTTACTCTTGTAAATCGTGAATATACTATTTGTAAATAAACATGACGTAAAAGTTAAGAGATTTTTTTACTCTTAAATGACAATTTATTATAAATCCTATTGATATTAAAATAAAATAAATATGTATATGAAAAAAGCACTAATATTTTATTTGATTTCTGCTAATTTTGCAACATCTATTCCAAAAATACCAAAATTACTAAATCATTATATTCAATTAATCCAATTGATTTCGTGATGTTTTTTATATGGAGTTCTTACTCGCAATTCCCTATTAACGGGTTAATGTTATTATCTCATTATACGTAGTACATATGCATTATACTGTATCGGTACAATATCATCTTATAAATAAATATAAAATCTCTTATAAAATAAGTTTTTTAAATATTAACACTTATAAGCAACATGCCGACAAAATAACCATTTTTAATGATAGTATAGAAATTTTCATAGCATGATAAGAATAGTTTCAAAGGAAGACGGGATTTTTTTCAAAATTTCAAGTTAAGTCACTATCTTATTTAGTGGTGATGGAGTGTTGGTTTTGGGACATTAGAATAGAGAAGTTAGTGACTTTTTGTTGTATACAACTTTATATAGTGTGTATTTATTCTTATATTATTAACAATGGATAATATGTTATAGTAAACGTTGGAACCCTATGGAGTTAAAATTGGTCACCAACAAAACATCAATGTAGCAAGACATTATTTTTTTTATTCCGATTTGCATTTTTTAATTCTAAGAAGATAATTGGCATTTAAATATTATTAAAACATTATTTAATTCACATTGAGCTTCTTAAAAGTGGTTACTTGAAAGATCATTATTTGTAGCAATAATTAGTTAACAAAGCTTTTCGTGCCAAAATGAAGTCTATGATTGGTTGATCTAAATCAAATTAATTAATAAAATAAATTTTGAATACTGAGCATTTACTATAACACGTGTTTCGTTTTATAAAATATTATAAGTATTTGTTTGTGGTGTGTTTTCTATAGAAATATTCTTCTTGATTTATTTTTAGTTATAAACTATTATTTTTATTTCAATATTTATATATAATAATAACATATCCTTTTTTAAATATTACATATATTGTAAATATACTTATAAATACATAAATTGTCGTTACTATAAAATGACGGGAATTCCTTATGATTATTTTATTTTTTTCAGGTCATACCAGCTCCACCTATAAACCCGCCAGTGCCGCCAATACTTAATGGCGAAACGAACGGTGAAAATAAAGATAATTACGATAATTAACCATTGAATGTACAGTTATTTAAATGTGTTGGTGTAGACGATACTGTGAGTCGAATTTGAGACTGAAATAGTGAGTTTAGGTTTCGTGTAACCGCATTATAAAAATTATTTAAAAAATGAAATTTAATTTCATTTCCATTCCCATCTCAAATGTGTGGAGTTATACGTTTTCTCATGACAATTTACATACATACATAGAAACAATATATAGCAAAACACCTATTATAATCATATAGTGTATGTATCTCATTGTAAATCTCGGTAACAAGGTGCACATGATATTTGTACATTTTTTTTTTACTTTTGGCAGAAACTTCTAGTAATTGTGTTTCTATACTAAGGACCAAATTTAATTTAAAAAAAACTTTATACTTAGTCATCTAAATTTTGTATAAAATAACATAATCTCGCTACTTAATGACCAAAGACATTTTTTTTCTTATAATAATTTTCTTTGACAAGTGTATTATTGAGCCTTGGTATCTATGGACGTATTCTACATTAACTGTGTATAAAATAAATTGTATTTTTTTTTAAATATTAAGTCTTTTGTACAAAAATGTAAATAATTCTGCCCATGTCGTGTAACTCCCACTCTTATATTTTTATAATCTCCGTAGTTACATTCACATTCATGTAATATAAGTAAATACATATTAAAAATTTTATTGTAAAAGATTTTTTTACAAAGTGTCTCTTATGTAATGTATATTTATGATGCTAAATAATTTAATAGTTAATTATAAGTATCTTAAGTGGGTCTGTGGTTTTTATTTATCCCGATTCTAAAGCTGAAATAGCGATAATTTATATTTATTAACATAATTAATGGTGACAATTCCAATGATATTCTGGTTACAAAAATCAATTTCACGCTATTTCCCGTAGAGCAGGTTAGGCAGGTTAGTTCCCTACAATTCACAAAGTTTTTCAGGCATTGCATATTAAGTGGTAATGCTATATTTTGCCTTGCAGTTCTTTAAAAAGAAGATAATTCTAATCATTGAACCCACAGCCATAGTGTTTACAGGCAAAATTACTGCGCCATGATAGCTTCAAATAAAGAGCTTTCTTAAGAAAAACTTTTGTAATAATTTTGTCAAACTACTCAATGATCAGTGGCGTAATGGGGGGGTCATCATGCCCTGGGCGGCGCTCATAAAGGGGCGCCAAATAGTCCGCAAAAGTATTAAGCCACTGTCAATGATATTTATTTAATGTAACATGTGTAAGGGAATCTCCAGAAATTATAAACTTAAGAGATAAATAGTGTTTTTCATTAACAGTAGATGTGATTTCTCAATAATTTATTGTAACAAACATAAATTGGAATTACTTCATTATTTAATAAATTTAATGGTAAATAGTTGATGCACGAATGTTAACCGATTTATAGCGGGAAAGATTTTTAATTTCGATAATTATTATGAAATAAAATTACAAGCTTTTAATTACTATAGTATTCACCGAAAACGAAAATATTTATAACCATAGTATAATCACTTATTACTTTCGTTTTCGATGTTGATTAATTGATTGATAATAATGCGATTGCATAATTTCTATTATCATGTTCAAATTAGCATTTTCTTGCTTGGCGTAATGATTCTCAATGAAGCAGTATAAAGTATTAATAATAGTATTGACATTAAATTTATTAATAAATAAAGATAATGTGATTAATGATATTTTCATATTCCTAATTCCATTGAGTTCCAACTGTTGAGTTTCTTGCCGGCTCTTCTCAGCAGAACTGCCTTCCGAACCGATGGTAGCTTTTTGTTGACATGTAGGTACATTCGACGATTCAAAAGTGCTTGTAATAGTTTATTTTAATAAAGAATATTTAGAATTTGAATTGACCGTTAGCGAAGTGAAATATGATGGATTACCATTGTATTTTTGTTATTACTTCTATTGTTAATTTTTTTTTTAAATAAAGGATTTAAACAACATAAGTTTTGTTTTTCTAATTAATCCCCAAATCAATATTTAATCTATACAATAACAGTTATAGATCTAGATATAGGTATAGTTCGCCTACTAAAAGTACATAAAAACCACGCTCACCTATGTTAAAGTAGAACCGCTCGTAGGTGTAAATATGTTTTTAAGAATTATATAAAAAATGCGTATTTATTATTGCCAGACGCTTAAGATGAGCCTTTATAGCTTATTCCCACATACAGACATCCTACAGGCTTGTAGGTGGTCTAATACTCAGGTAAACTACACTAGCAAACCTAAATTTTATATATATTATTTATGGTACTATTTCAAGACCCTTCATAAGGGCTAAACCAATCCGTTGGGCGAATCAAGTAAATAGTAAGTCAATAAATACCAGAATATTTAAGACAAATTATTTTTGTTCATTTCATAATAAGCGCCATCTTCCGTAAAATTTTTGAAATAAGAAGTTCGTTTATGAAACATTCTTGGCACTACTCATTAGAATGCAACTACCAACCGAATTGTAATATCGATTTTTTATATTTATACACACACGACTTATTCATAGATTCTAAAATAAATGACTTTATTCACTTAAATATTTATACGTAGAATATATATGTAACGTAGGTAAATTTTAAAACGCATATTTGCGTCTACACCTCACAATTATGACAATCTTCGAAAGTTCCAAACAAATTAAATTATATGTAGCGACATTAAATGTCACTATTGTCTTCAAAATCTAAAATTTGATTCATTCAAAGAAATTAAATATAAGTAAATATAAAAAAGTATAATTTTGTGATATGTAATAAAAATATAAACTATTATATCTATTCGCAGCTTTGAAAAGTGGCGTAACTTAAATTTCTGTACCATTTCCAAGTTCCACTTCCCAATGATGAACTTAGTTCTTTCTATGTAACGGATTTTAATGACATTTATCACTAACAGTAAACTTTAAGAGGAAAATGTATATGTATAGTTTTTTTGGGCTTCACGCTGCATATCGCACGTCGTAGGGTAGACAGAGGGAACCTGGGAACCAAATGTTAAAACACTCCGCTCCCATTAAAATACTTCCATTAAGATACTTTCACCCAATTCTTGAAGCATTGCGTGTTGAGTGGCGGAACTCAACGCCGCGCTTTACAAGAGCGAAGAAATAATATATTAAATATTTCATTTCCTTTTACAGTTGCACGCTTGTGCAACTGCTCCTCGACAGGCCTCATACAAATAATACTTGTTCATTATATAAGTGTATATCAAGCGGATGAAGAAGCAAGCGGAATACTACTAGTATATAAATAACATTAGTAGTGTTGCGTAAGCTACTTCAATCAAGTTGGTACGAAAGGAAGTGACGCGTCTGCTAGGTACTATATCTAAAGAACGGTCTCGATGTACATACCTACTCCATCTATTCTAAGAATGTGTGCATCGTATTACACTGTATGGACAGTTTTGTATGTCATTCTCCTTCGCATGTTTAATATAAAGAAATATGTAGGTAACGGTATCCACGACCACCGTGTATACAATCAGATGCTTCCCAAAGGCCCACAATGGCTTCTAAAATAAATAATTAAAGTTCTTCAAGCTTTGTTCAGAAGATCGTTTTTGCAAACTAAAATAATATTTTACAAGGAAGACTATTGGCTTATAAGCTGAATTGATTAATTAATTAATGTACGAAAAAATCTCAATACTGAAGTTAGACGAAATATACGTTGAGCAGAATTTATCAAAGCCCTTTGGATTGTACACTACCTAATAGAAATTTTATTCGTAAAAATTTTACATTAGCTAAAACAAGAAGTTATTATTGAGGTCTCTGGCTGTTCGAATGTAAAACTAATTACAATTCTGAAGGTGTTGAGTGGCGAAACTCAACGCCACGCTTTGTCTTACAACCAGAGCCAGAACGGCGTCATTAAATTAAGAATACTAGAAAATATATTTGATTTGTGTGTTATTTTGATCCTAATTATATAAAACGTATTTCGGCTACATGCCTTATACACACGGTAAAGACAGGCAACCTGTAGTGAAATTAACTAACTTAGAACATATATGTTTCAGAGCTTATCCATAAAAGAAATTTACAAACAAGTATAGTTTCTATGTTATACTAAATATAAGCGAAGATGAGCTGTTTCCTGTATTCAGCTTTCTTTGTTTCTGGTTTAATTGTTTCTTCCTTATTTGTGCCTTATTCCCTCCACCAGTTCAGTTAACGGCTTAATTGACTGACATTTCTATTCAATTCAAACGAATGAGAATTAATCGTTTCGTTTATCTTAGAAAAATACCGAGCAAAATAAGTTCTTATATAGTCTTTCTGTTTACTTTTACTTACGTATCAACCCTATTGTAGCGCAAATGTTAATATCAAAACGGTTATTGTGGAAACAAATCGCAATTAGGGATAATAATTATAACGTAGGAATTTCTGCAAAATATTTCTAACCAAAAAGAAATCGAAAAATCATCATCATTTGAAAACAAAGCATTTGAAGAGTTATATTTATAACAGCGTTATATAACGTACATTTTTAAAGTTTTATATCAACATTGCAATGACCTAAATACAGTAGCAAAATAAACGGACCGTGCGCGGACTATCCTACCTATGAACATACATCCATCCATTTCAATACACATAATACTACGTGAGTAATCGATAAAATACGTATATAGACGGCATGTACTGCCCGACGCCCGCTGTGTACATAGCCAGACTGTGTTCCGGCTTACAGAAATGCGTAGAGTAGTTTTATAAATGTTATTCTAACTATTACTCTTGGAAAACTAGATATATTCAATCATTATGATTAACATGGAAACCGCTTATGTTTGTGAAAATCGTTTGTATTTCATCGTATACTTTAAGTAAATGTATAAACTAAAGATTATATTTGACATTTACCATTTTAAAAATAACATACATATTTTTAATAACTTTTTATCATTAATCTTTTAATATTATAATTAAATAACTATTATTCATCTAAAATTATGATCCTATGATGATTCCTATTAATATTTACAACAGACAATTAAAAATTGTAAAATATCGATTGCCACATCGATTGGCAACCATAGATCATTGATAAACGTGTGTTATTGTCTATAGATCTCAGCTGTCACTGACATTTGTCTTCCAGGGGTCAAAACGTAATATTATTTAATTTAGGATTACTTTAAATGTGATTTTTATACCAATGGCAGTGTACACTCAAACTTTTTTATCGTATAAGAAATGTGCTATGTCAATAATTTTCACAAGCTTATTAGTGTAGTGGAAATTGACAAATGTACTATATTGTTATTTGTGCAGTTTTATCTGATTTATGACATGATGGTTTCAAATTTACAGCTGCAAGAGAAATATAACAGAAGTACGTTGCGATGGTTACGTAAATTATTGTTACATGGTGATAAAAAAATACTAACGTAAGCATAAATTTTCAGTCAGAAAAAACTTCTGTTTCTACTTGGATATTCAAGATCCCACATTGTCCAGATCGATTTCGCGAAGGCTACAGGACATGGGCCTGGTGAGTATAAGTACACATATTTGCCGCCAAAAGTTTTCTATTTTGCAAAATAACTCGCAAGACGTTTCTATGCAGTTTTGTGGTTATATATAACAATATAAAACGACAAACTCGTGTTGGTAGATCAGAGCCATGTCAAAATTTATATTTATAGCACGTTTTTGATTTGGTCGCGTTATACTCGTTTCGTTTTAGGTGTTCTTTTATAGACTTTGTTTAAAATATCTAATAAAATGTATTTTACTTTTCAAGTTAGAGTGATATTACTAATAGTATTTTGATTTATTTAATAAATACACAATAGTTAATTGTTATAATATCCAACAACTTTGCCATATTTAATATTTTTATTATGCGTTTATGTTCACTTTGAAAAAATATAGAACGGAACGGTTTCCCCGCGCTATCCAATAACAAGCCGTTCCCCTTCCACGCGACGACAGCGCCGCCCGTGAACATAACATAAACTAACGCAAAATATCTCCATCTTGTATGACAGATTTGTGTTTGTTGTTACTTTTACGAATTTAATTAGTAAATGTGTACAAATTACAAATAAAAGTATAACAATTGTTTCTTAAACACTTAAGACGTACAGAGTGCATTCGTGTTCATTGACATTCACAGTTAATATTGTGATTGGAGGATTTTTTTATGGTGACGAAGTGGCCGTCTCTGTGACTAGTATATAGTTACTTATTTTTGTGATAAGCGGCGCGCGGGGGCTTCGCGGACCGCTTTTGTGTAAGTATATATACGGTAGGATACCTACACGTGCTGGCTGACACATTGATCGAGTCAGGATTGTTTAGAAAACAGTTTAAAAGTGACTTGTTCTGAGTAGCTAGTTGCGCGCGTAGCTAGCGTTCGATTTTAGGTCATCTTTTGTATGGTAGCGTTAGAGCCGCCGTCGCAGCGCAAAATGCACCGTGCCGAGGCCGAGCGCCGTGTTGCATTACACCCATTTAAAAGCAGTTTCAAATGTAGATTTCTTTGGCCTACGCGTGTGTATGCTTAATTTTTGACAGTTGATATTACTATACTGTCGCCAAGGCGATGTCATTCTTAAGACGCTAGCGTTATGGATGATTATTGTGTGTATATTAGTGGGGGAGTGTTATTTTTTTTTGCGCGGGACGGTTGGCGCGTACCGACGGAGGGCGCGAGCTCGTCCCGGCATCGATGCCGACTGTACATCAAGGAAACTCGAGTGCACGGCTTCTTCAATTGTACCGTATCGACGACACGCGTTTACGCACACAGCTTTATACATTTCCAAGTAAATGTGTTACATGAAACTATATTCTACCTGTGAACTAATTGCTGGCATCAGCATTCAAGTTGCAAGTGGTCACAATTGCAAGACTGCTACACTTTTAATTTTAGGTCAAGCAGTAAATGCATACTGCTGACTTTCACATTGTCCCTGTCTGTTGATTTAATTATTTAAAATTTTGTATGAAATGACATTTCTAATTAGAGTTGCCACTTAAAATTAACTTTTTAAAAAATATAATAATTTTTAGTAATTACGAATATTTATGCACTGGCAACATTTTAGTCTTCTTGATTATTTCTAGGTAAACAACTTAAATCAATGTTATTATACACTTTTATGTAATTAATAAACAATGTAAAACAAGATTAATATATTGAAATTGATTTGTGGTTAATTAACAAGTGTGTTATATAATACATTTGTCCATTTCATTATTTTTTTAAAATTATTTTCATTAATAATTTTACAAAGTTTATTTATCTTTCATACAACAAAAATATTTTTAATGTATATTTAATGATAATCATGCACCTTATATGCTTAATAAATCATAACAATGACATTATCATTATATCAAATTATAATAAAATCCTAAGAGGGTCAGTGTCTGTACTTGGAAGATATTTAAGAAAAAATGTTATTGGGAGAGGAGGATTTTTGGAGAATTTTTGTCTGTGTGTTTGTAATCGCTAATCTCAGAATCGTCTTAACCGATTTAGATGCAGTTTTCACTATTGTATTCTGATAAGCTTTCCAAAACATGTAGGTTTTATTTTATTACAATCGGTTCATAAATAAAAAAGTTATGTCAATTTAAAGTAATTAGTTCAACAAATTTGTTAATTGCCGTAACAGTTATATTAATTGTTTTACTGTATTGACTGAATCTTAGTTTTCATTTTCTTAAATAATATTTGTATTTCAAGCGGGTGTAGCTTCGCACGGGCCCACTAGTATCATATAAGAATGGTATGAATTATAAATTATGTAAAGCAGTTTTCTTACTTCTAAATAGTGTATTACCTATACCCTAAGTTTCCATGGAGTTGATTTCCACTTTGAAAATGATTATTTTTATATATAGTGACAAAGTGCTGTATGTCAAAATAACAAAACATTTTAATTCAGATTGCAAGTCAATATTCAATGGACTGTTTATCAATGGACTGTTTTAATACTAAATAATTTGTACCAATTCTTCCAAATGTGTAGAATGAACACTATTTTGATAGATAGTGTTTATCTCTCACAGTCTGTTAGCCGGAGATAACCTAGTATCACTCAATACACTCCATTCTTCTCTTTCCCTTTGAATTGAAAGGAAATTAACATGGCATTATGTATTATAAGAGCAGGAACATAATTTATTTTCTGAATAAGAATCAAACCCATAACAATTATATACAGACAAACATTGTTGCTGAAAGTATTTTTTATTTTTGATAATGGGGAGGTAGGCAGAAGAATATTAATAATAAGCATAGCATAAGAATATTAACAATAAGCATAGCAATAATAGCAAGAAGGAATCTGAGAACCTATTGTAAAGGCACTCTGTTCCCACAATTCCATTTCCATTCCCCAGTTTCCACCGACTTTTTGAAGTATTGTGTGTGGAGTGGTGGAATTCATCATTTTATCTAGTTACCAGAGCGAGGAATGAAAATATTTATTTTTTTTATCAGTGGGAATCGAACCTACAACCGGTCGCGTTCACAGTGGCACTCTTGTACCACTGCACCACAACTGGCCTCAAATGTAAATAATATTTGTATTTTGTTTCAGAGAGAGGAAATATTCCTAACATCACGTGTGACGCACGTTGTTGGCGCGGAGGCGCGATGTGCGCGGCGTGAGGGCCGCGCGCGCGCCGATGCCATGCTGCAGCGGTTATCTCAGCCGCAAAACTACGTTCATCTCACCGTTCAAAAGGTAGAACACCTAAATTTATAGTAACATATATATTTAGAGTTG
This sequence comes from Heliconius pardalinus sergestus, assembly GCA_001486225.1. NCBI lineage: Eukaryota > Metazoa > Arthropoda > Insecta > Lepidoptera > Nymphalidae > Heliconius > Heliconius pardalinus. Next base: position 16,183 of record FASU01008152.1, on the reverse strand, counting down.
AGAGGTATAAAAGCAAAAGAGCTTTAGTCTCAACTCTCAAAATACTGAAAAAGAGTAAATTAAAATTTCTATTGTGCCTTAACACATTGTTGTGTCTACTAGAATCGGATTACACCTTTTGTTGGAATAGATTACTCAAATAACATTAATTACAAATTACATTAATTAATTTATTTTAATATAGAAATTTAAAAATTTGCTCAGCTTTATAAATTTATGTTTGGAATGACGCACTTTTGCTTTCATACCCCCCAATTACGTGGATTTTGTCGTTTCATTCTGTGGCCCGCATATAACATGGTAGGCAGAGTGCTCACACTGCCCAACTTTCAAGATTTTGCTGAGTCGTAAAACTCAATGCTGTGCTGTCTTGTATAGGATTACAAAATTGTATAATTGGTTAGTTAGTGGGTATTATTAACAATACTAATTTGAGTTACTTTAGTAAGTTTTATAAACAATTTCTTAACGTAGCTTTTTAATTATATATAATATATTAATAATACTAATGTTCTATCATATTCTTCTATGTATGCATATATATATATTTATTGCAACATTTATTAATATTTCAGGCTATAGGTCTATTGGACAAACTGTATGACACATTCTTCGCGGCGCCGCGTAAAACGCATATCAACCTCTTCACTAAACATTTTATCAAGATTGAATTTTTGGACAAGTATGCTTTGTTATATTATATATATAGAAGTTTTCTAAATTTTATTTTTACTCGCTGTTTCTTAATTTTTAATCCCCCTGTCGAAGCCCTGTTTTCGGTGTGGTGTTATAAGTTTGACGTGTCTGTGTAGCAGTATGTCGGTCTGTGGTATTGTAGCTCCCAAATAGATGAACTGATTTTGATTTAGTTCCTTTTGTTTGTTACATAACTTAAGTAAATGTATTCTGAGCAATGATTCAAAAAATAAGTTCAGCCGTTAAAGATTATCAACTCTTCTAGTTGTTTGTTTAATTTTTAGAGATAAATTTTTTTTTTTTAGATTGTGCCGGCCAGTTTTTAAAGAGTTTGATGAGTGGCCTCACATATCGCTAGAACCCGACCCGCCTAAAGAGAAGAGAGAGGAAAAGGAAACCCCAGAGAACTTAGTTAACGCAATTCCGTCGAATAATAATAATATACAAAAGTAAGTATTATTTTATTGTAGTTTGTTTTAAATAATTATGGTCATGGATTTAGTATTAGTTATAAGACCTTAGACATTGTTAATTACATAAAATCTTTGTTAAAATTTCTTACATATGTATATCCCAAATTTTTTTAGTTTTTTCTTTTTTAATTAAAATTATGTATACTTTGTTACAGAATGACTAGAAAAAGTCGTCCACGTATAAAAGAGAAAGAAGACAAGGAACAACGAGGAGGTTATTGTGAAATGTGTAATGCAGACTATGAAGATGCAGCCCTCCACAGGCGGTCACCACACCACCTGGCCTTCGTCAGAGACCACACAAACTTCCTAGCTTTGGACTCTTTAATAACATCAGGAGCTGATGTCACCACATTCCTAGATAAAGCCACCCCAGTTAATGGTGAACGTAGATCTCTTAGAAAATTGTGTAATGGTGATACGGAACCTAAAACTAAAACTAAGAAATCACATTCACCTGATAATATTAATGGCAATACAAGCCCCAAACGGAATGGAGGATTAGAAGAAGATAAGAAGAGAAAGAGATGTAGTAAAAGAACAAGTGAGTCTCAAACGTCAGAAGATCGACAGTACTATAAAGTGGTGGGAGTTAGTACAAAATTGAGGTCTAGTGGGGGTTTTGCTGTTAAAAAGAAGGAATCTCCGCCAACTGTCAATGGAACTAAGCCTTTAGTTGTTAAATTTAGGAAGATCAGACAATCTGAGTTGTCAGTGTTAAGTGATGAAGCTGAACAGTTTATGTTTCCAAAAAGAGCCAGTTCGACTAGTTCTACTTCATCAGATGAAGACGAAAAAGTAGATGTGGTAAAATCCAGGAAAAAAACACCGCCAAAACCACCTCCGCCTATAGAAAGACAAAGGTTAGCACGACCAGTGGCCTTGAAAGAAGAATCCTCAGAAGAAGATAGCTGGCCAGAAGATAAAAGAAGAAAGAAACGAAGAGTGCCACCAGTAGCCAAAAGAGCAAGAAGAACATCAAAAGCACCTATGTCTGCAACATTCAAATTAAAAGAGAAAACTCCAGAACCTGACAAAGAAAAAAGTCCTGACAAAACTGAACCAGAAGTAAGTCCTCTGAGGGAGGTTTCGGAAAGATGTATGAAATGGGAAGATGGAAAGTTGAAGTATACACCAGCAGTGGAACAGTTGGAGTTTGCGTTTGAATCTGTTCCTCATAGTGAACCCTGGTTTGAAACTTTCAAACGACAGGACCAGGATAAACTGGTTACGAAGAATGTGCCTCAGTATTTCGGTAATTTTGCTAATTTGTAAAATTTAAGTTTTTTAAAAAAAAATTATATTAAGAATTGTGTGATCAACTTTTGTTTTTCAGTCAAATATTTCGCAAATTATTTGTTTTTATATGTTTTTTTCTATTATATGATAATTTTCTTAATTATAAAGTAAAACATTAAATATATAACTACATTAATAGATAATATTGTTGTTACAGAACTGTACTCTAAGTCACCAAAGTTACCGTATGAAATAGGTCAGTTGCCGCCACTCAAGCCAAACTGCTGTCCTCTAAGTGACCTAGTGAAAAGAGAGAAGCCAGGACCTTCGAGGTCCTATGGCACCCGAGGCATGAAGAAGAAGAGGATACGGAAACAGAAGAGGACCACAGCCCTCATAGCCTTAGAGAGACACCCAAGAAAGTCACCCCGAGAACATGCTTCTACCCTAGCAATTCTTGGCTCTGCTGGCCTTCTACACAGGAGGAAACATGATGATGCTAAATCAACAGCTTCTGAAGATACAATCAGTGACACTCATAGCAATATGAAAATTGAACCCATACTATCTGAAACTCAGGAAGCCTCAGAAAGACTACAGCAGTTTCTGTCAGAAGTGTTTGAAGAACCCACCGATTATGATATTGCGGATGATTTAATTTGTGATGACACAGCTGTTATAGCAGCCAAAACATTACCTGATGTGTCCAGCTTGGTCTCTGAGTGTGAAGATTGTGATATAATAAGAAATGAAATCAACCAAGAGTCCACCCGCACAAGAATAAGGCGAGGCAAATTCAAAAAGAAGAACAAAACTGGTTGGCCTAACAAAAGGAAATCCAAGAAAACCTCAAGAACCAGTAGTGTGGAGCCAAAGGACAGCAGTCTCGACAGATCATCTATGGAACCTGATGACGACACCACTCAAGACACTATGAGTGATCAGACACTGTCAGAAAATGAGAAAGATGATAAAACTTTGACTGAGCTCCAAATTAGTGAATCTCCTAATCCTATCCAACCTTCAAAAGAGGTGAGGGAAGTTGACGAAGAACAATTACAACTGGACCTAAAAGTTGTAGTACATGATAAAGTTAATGAAAAATCTCCTATAAAAAGTGATGAAAAAGATGATAAACGATCATCATCTGAGGGTGATGAGGAGAAGAAGAAAAAAAAGAGAGCTTTGCAAGGGTTGTTGTTACAACCTATAGTGAGGGTGGCCAGAGTCAATCCCAATGCTGGGAGAAGGCTACGTTCAGCTTCTCGGGCGAGAACCAATAGATTCAGATAGCGTAAAGCCAAACTGATTATAATCAGTGGATAATTCAAGTGAATTTCATTCTAAGACTATATGTGACACTTAGTAAAATTTTTTTCCTTATTTAGTGTCAATATTGGATTGTGTAGTGTTGTGTAAAAATAGAAGAAACAATTAATCTAATGATTTGTTTGTATGGGTTATAATATGTTGCTTGCTGGAAGCATGGTGGCAGCAAGCCTAATTTATAAGATTTTCTAATTCCTTATTTTGAATGCCAGAATTTCTAAATAAATATAATATTTTAAAAAGTTTTTCAAAACTATTTTTTTGTTCCTTGCTGCCAACATATGTTGAATGTTGACTTTGTTTGCACAAATAAAATATTGACAACCCTATAATTACAAATGTGAATAAGAAAGAAATATAATAGAATAATTTACTGATATTTTTCTCAAATACAAAGATAAATAATATGTCATTTATATAAAATAATTTATTTTCAATTTCACACTGCATTTTTCATCTCGACTTTCTATTGGATTCAAGACTTCGCTTGTAACGAGAGTAGCTTAACTTAACACAGCACTGATATGTCTGGTATGTTAGTAAAACATACTAAAGTGGTGGAATTAATTTTGTACTGGGAATTGAGCTCACAACCAACATCATAATATGTTTTATTTATTTCAAATATTATTGTTATTTTAATTTGAGATAACTAGACTCTAGATTATTACAGCCACTAGTTTTGTTTTTTTTTTTATAAATGATCTGTTAAAATGACTTGACTAATGCACATTTAAAATACAAATGAAAACCAACAAATAATATTTTATATGTTATTAAATTTAAATTACACAAATATAATTATTTTTGTAAATAAAAATTTATGATCATACATATTACATTGATAGTAAGTTCCTATATATAAGTTTTTATTTATTTTTTATTTACCAATTTATTTAATATATTTTTTGTCTATAATCCAAATTTCCGGTTATTTAAAAAATATTTAGCAATAGTTTATATCATATAAATGTCATCCACCTGTTGTAATAGTTGTTAGTGTTATAATTTTTACTTTTTTTTTATACTTTCACATTTTAAAATTACAATGTGAGTGGAAACGTTTTCAGTGTTTTGTTTGTTTTTTTTTTACTTGTAATTTTTTTTTGTATATCACATTTACCAAAATGTTACATCAAAAAAATAAGAACCTACAACTGTCGCATTTCGTTGATCTAATCAATAATGTTTTTTGACATAGTTATTTTTGATAGTTTTATACAAATTTGTGGTATGTATTACAAAATATTTTATAAAATTCATTGTCAAAATCAGCATAATAACTTTCCACTCAAATTCCTTTATCAATATTTTAAATAAACTGCCTTAAATAGGAGTCGGTCTCGCGCACTAATGGTTCCCTATCTATTAAAACTGCAAAACAATGATGTATTTGCAGGGTATAAATTTTCTTATTATTTGATATTTTTTAAAATAAAACTACAACTTACAATCGGTGATGATTTTCAATGTACAAAAACCGTAGCAAATTCTAGATAGGTCAAACCAATAGATGTAAAACCAGACATAGTTAGTGATCCTTATTATAATTTATTTTTCAATAACATTTTTTTACTACATTTCGAATATTAGACGATAACTCAATAAAAAAAACTAGCCCGTTTTTGATAATACTTCTGACACAAAATCTTTATTTGAGGCTGTTTTTTTGTTTTAAAAGAGATCTTTTTTGTTTTCTAAATTTTATTGTTAGTTGTAAATGTATTTTTTTATTATAATATAATATATTGTAAATATTTTATGTAAAATATAACATGTTTTTTGTTATTTAGTAAGAAATGTGAGAACAAATGTTGAGCTTAGTGTAAATATTGATGTGTTTCTTATGCTTAAAGTATTACATTTATTTTGGATGGAAGCGGTTAATCTTTCGTCACTTGTATAAAATAAAATTGAATATTCGTAAACTGTTTTTTTTATAATCACGTTTTTACGCTTTATCCCGCATTGGCGAGGTAGCCAGACCTAGTATTATAAATATGTATTAATATATCGTTCTCTGCTTACAGCCAGTAGATAGTGGTAGAAAAATTCATTACCATAAATGGGAATTGATCCAACAACCATAGCAACTATAGTCTGACTTTTGTGCCATAGTGGTCTTTCCTATTAATCCATCGTTAATATGTTATGTTACGTATTTAAATAAAAGTAGATCTAGTGACAAGTGGTACTGCAGTTTTTATGAGTTATTATTGAAATTTTTTGTTTGGCTTCATGCTGTATACTGGACATAGCAGGGTAGGCAGAGGGAACATGACCACCTAATGTTATGACACTTCCGCCAGTACCTGCTGAATTCTCATGTATTTTATAATAAATAAAATACTGATTTGGGTTTTTTTCCCAGAAAATTAATTATTTTCATTTTCCTTTACTCTGAAACTGTAGAAATCAGTAGAACAAAATGCAGCATTGAGTACCGCTATACAATATGCCATGTTTTGAATTTGGGCAGAAGGTGGAGAAGTGTCATGACACTATTTTTCCTCTCTCCTTCCTTTCCTTCCTTCCTAGTATACTATATACAGGATAAAGTGTTAAGCTACTCCTGTTAAAATAGGAACATAAAATAAATATAATATTTGAACATATTTAAAATTCCCATTTTATTATCACTTAACAGGTTACAGAGATCAAATGAAAAACAAATGATCTATTCTAACAGCCATATAATTAATAAAAACAATTTACACATTGTACATCACAGTACAGCTTAAGATGTTCAATCATTTTAGTCGTACATTAAGGAGATATTAAAAATAAACTTGTTTTCTAAGCTCAAACAGTAAAGACCAGTGGCAATTAAGGTTTATTTATGATTCTATTTCATTGCTCTAAAATAACAGAGATCGTGTTGAAATTAAGTTTATTCAAATACATCTTCTTTGTCGGCTATGTATTGTACAATATCTTTGGGTCTAAGAAGCCTTTCTGCGTCAGCATCAGGTATTTCAAATCCAAATTCATCTTCCATGGCCATGATTATTTCTACATGGTCTAATGAATCAAGTCCCAGGTCTTGTACAAAGTGGGAGTCGAGGGAAAGCTGAAATAAAAAAAGAATGGTTATAGACTAAAATAAATTAGTTTATAAAATCACTTGAGTCATATTTCCTTTTCCTTGCTTTGGTATTGAGGCAAAGCACAACATTGAACTAGCTCCACCACTCAAACTGCAATGCCTCCAGAACTCCCTGGAAAGTGGGAAACTGAAGTGTCTTAACACTTGGTTCCCAGGATTCTTTTGCCTGCTTTGTGAGGGATACAGCATGAAGTTAAATGCTACTACTACTTTATATGCAATATCTGATTAAACACAATGTTCTTCAATGAGTAATATGACATATTGGATAGTAATCTCACTCATAATACAGCTGTGTTAAAATAAAGATGTCTTGCAACTGGTATAAAAATTAGTATGTAAGTTAGATAAAAAACATTTTTTTAAAAATTGAAAAATAATTCTACCTTTTCTGGCTTAATTTTATCATACAGTTGGAGAACTAGAATAACTCTACTCTTAATTAGATCAAGCGACAGCGGAGCACCTCCACTATAGTTGCGGATAGCGATTTTTTGATTCTGAAACAAAATGAAACAAATAAATGTACCTGAGTTGAAACAAGTTTGTCGTAAGCCTTGCACACTTTCACGACCCGATCGGCGATCTGCTCCTTGGTTACTTTATGCACGGGACCAGTGGCGTACTGTCTGGTACGCGGTAAAAGCACCTAAACATTACATTTAGAAATATACTCTCGTTATGCAATAACAGAAATAAGGTTATATTATTGAAGTTAACAAAATCCGTAAATATAAAACTACGCAAAATATAAACATAACTTATTAATACGTGTTCGAAATTACCATGGGACATGTGATAAAGAAGATAAAACAAGGGTTATTGATGAAAAGAAGTCTTACCCCATTTTTGTGCTGGATACCGTAAGTCCTAGTAATGGCTTTCACTGTGTGATATTTTTGCTGTAAGGCTACAGTGGATAATCTGCACACAACCGGTGCTTTATACGTTACGGATTTTCGTAATAATCCATTGAAAACACTTCGCACAAGATTTGCAGCAGCCATTTTTCCGCTTCAAAATCGCATAGACAAACTGACAATAGAAAGTAAATGTTGCCTGCTGCTTACAGAAAATATTTAAGAAAAATGTTGGTCATGTTAAAAATTGGTTTTATTGATTACAGTATCGTATTTTAATGCCGGAGCACACGTATTAAAAAATATGGTTTATGTTACGGTACAGA
>FASU01008136.1:0-14560 GCA_001486225.1 Heliconius pardalinus sergestus | reverse complement strand
GGCAGAGGGAAGCTAGTGTTTAGACACTCCGTTTCCCTATTTGTTCATTCATTTTCTGGTACTGATAACGACACAAAAGCGCATCTTACTGGGAACGTAGTATCTAAACAATAGGTTCCCAGGTTCCCTTAGCCTACCCTACTATATCCAGGATACAGCGTAAAAAAACAATATATTCCACACATAAATAAAAAACCACCATATAACTGCCATTATACTCGTATACCAACAAATAGTTCAACCATTCGTACCTCCTCCAACACTTTTTCATTTTACCTTGAATTATCGTCCATAGAAAAAACTTTCCTTGTTTTCTTTGCCTACAGTCGTTTGTGAACGGAAGACAAACGATTTGCAAACTTTGCATCACCGTTCGCATCCCTTTAGTCCTGGGTAGAGAAAGATTTATTTACATACATATATTTTGTATAAAACTTAATATAAGAGTCGGTAAGCATTTCAATTTATGGTTAAATATTCAATTTGTTCAATTCAATTCACATTACCGAACCCCCAACCATCGCGTTTAAGCTGGCGCTGGCCGCTAAACCACAATAGCCTTATATACCTAAGTTGTTATTTTACAAAACTTTAGATACAGTAGCTGTAGATAAAGTATGACATATGAAGACATATGAAGTATATGTAGGTTTAGTACAACTTACATTTTTCTTATATTTTAGTAATATGTTTCACCTCAAAACAAGTCTAATATTTAAAACGACCTCGTCCGTACACAGAACCCACTACCCCCGATAAAATATTATTACACTGTCCACATAAAACGTGATAAAAATATAAAAGGAAGAAAAAACCTGAATAGATTTTTATTCATACTACTAGTGAAAGAATAAACGACGTATCCCATATTATTCTAGTTGGGAAAAGGTCACGCCTGACCTTACATTGATGGATAACTCCAATAACAACGCCAGGATTGTACTTCATACTTGGTCAGCTAACTCCATTTGACTTCACCTGAATTATTAAACTTTTTGTGGAAATATATATTTTTCGAGATTATTATTGTTATTTATTTAGCTTCACGCTGTATCCCGCTCATAGCGGGGTAGACAGAGGGAAGCAATTAAATCTTTACCAGGAACCCCGCAAAATTTAAAGAGGTCCCGACTTCCGACGACATCCTAATAAACTATGGAGCTTGTTTTTTTTCTTTTTAGTATTATACTATGCAGTTGTGGTTTTTTTTTTATTTTTTTTAAGGGGGACGGCGCGTACGCAGTCCCCACTACCAAAAATTACGCGTCCGAGTTATCCGCATTAGGGATAATCGCAGAGGTCAACCCGACCGCAGTGCAATGGAGGGGCCTCGCTCTGGGGGAACCGCCTTCGTGATCACGGTGTCCCCTACGCCAGGTAAGTATGCTTGTAGGGGCGAAATTTTGAGGTTGTCATGTTTCACGAGAAAATCTTGCCAGCGCGATTCAGATATCGCATGAAATAGTACAACGCCATCTATTAAAGCGTTTGGAAAACAAATACATGGCAAATAAGTTTTTGTCTCCACCAGCTTTACTCAATATCTATTTAATATTGATACGAGAAACAAAAATTTATATAATAATACATGAAGCGGACGGATGAGTATTATATTTGCGACTGTTACAGTGCAACATAAGCAAAATTAATTTACAAAAATTATAATGTCGAACGATATTATACTCTTTTGTATAGTGATTAATAAGTCGCTATGGCAACAAGTTTTGTACGCGACGAAAACTAAATTTACGCTCTAAATTATTATCTCGACATTCTATTCATCACCACATTTATGTAATTTTTGTAAGTGTGAAAAAGTTAGTGAAAACGTATTAAAAAAAACTTACCAGTTCATCCTTAGTCCCTTTAATAAACATAAAATCCTTTTTGGCCTCGGCAATGTTCCCTCGAGTCAAATGGTAGTATGGCGATTCTGGTACCCATGAGCACATCGCAACACAAAGTAGGGATATTGTTAGGACAATACCATTAAGGGCGGTGTAAGGGATGAAAGGCCCTATAGTGTACATGCTGAGGCTGCCCAAATTAATCATAACTTGGACTAGCATACCTAGGGCTCCACGGATTTCTTTGTCAGCTATCTCAGTTAAATATATCATTGTTACCTGAAACATTTATTGGATTATAGATTATCAATCTATCATCTATAAAAGGATTATCTTTGTAAAAAACAACTCTAAAATTAATTCAAAATGACAGCCTGTCGAAAGTCACGGCTCAAAATAGGCTTCTAATGTAGCAAAGGCATTACCAACCACCGGTACCTATTAAAGTATGTGGTTTGATCAACACTAAACTTCTGTTTATATTTAAGGCTCATTTTACAAGTAAAATCTTAGTTACTATAAAAGGGGAGAAAGCTAAAGCATCGAACGAGATGATTTTTTAACCGACTTTCAAAAAATGGAGGTTCTCAATTTGTTGGAATCTTTTTTTATACCTATATATATATATTTAAAAAATAAATCTCCATTCAGGAGTGTAGAAAACACGATTTTCGAAAGAAACTTTAGTACTTTTTTTTATCTAATCGCTGCGGAGACATGGTACCGAACCTTTTGTTATCTTTTTTATATTTTTATGGACAGCTAGGTTCTTTGTTACATTTGTAAAGATTTATGAATTTAAAATGTAAAAAACATTATACTTACGACGGCTGTGACGCCATTTGATATACCCATGAGTGTCCTGGCAACACACATAACCAAAGGTGATTTTGTAAATATTATCAGTATCTACAAAAAAATGTACTTAAAAGTTTTTGAGGATAATTAATAATTAATAAAAATGTAGTTAAAATTTTCATTCTAATTATTTACCTTTACAATAACAAAAAAAAATTTATTTTTTTAATTTGCTTGTACAACAAAGCACTGTCGAAGTTAGATTTAATAATATTGAAAACTTAAAATGCAAGAAAAGAAAATAATTAAGGTACTATAAAAAAGACATTAATTTTTTTTAATGTTAGTTCCTCTTAAAAACATACCGCACCCATTATTCCCGGCACTGGCGCACTCAGTATAGTGAATCGCCTTCCTTTTTTTTCGCTCAATACTTTTCCTATATAACAAGCTGGCAGTGCGCCTAAAGCTGCTAGCGATACTACCCATGATGTTTGTTCCTGATAAAGAAATTTACCTAACATGTGAAAAAAGTATTAATACTTTTTAAAACATCTCGCGATACACTATTTATATGGCCTAAACCAATACGAGAACAAGATCAAGAAAACAAAGATTTATTTTGGATCAAATTCTATCTCTAGATCTATCATACTAATATTAAAACTAAAATAAACTATATACTCACATCACTAATTTTTATACCGGTGTTTCCGTAAATAAATTTTGGAATAGCCGGTGAAGGCCATGATATAACTGCTCCGGTAAATGTAAAAGCGAATGAAACTGTTAAATAAAAGTTAAAATCATAACAATGTTCACCTCACGAATAGATAACAAACAATATATATTTCAAATAAAACTTACCGCATAATCCCGCCAAATACTGTACCTTTCTGCTCGAGTTAGACATTCTTTTTAAATCACTTGACAAAATATTATCATTCATATCAATTCAAATTAACCTACATTAATAAAGTCCATTACTTTTAAGAGATATTTAATAAAAAAATAATCCGTATTCATTAGGACTGATTCACATATACAAATACTCCTTTGAACAACATTCAAATAATCTTAAACACTATATTTGAACTACATTCATTAAGAACACAGTACAGTAACGTAGCTCAACTAACACTGGAATCAGAATTTACATTACGTTAGTGCCAACATAAAAATATCTATTATCTACATATTTCCATTGCCACAGTTGGTAGACGAAAAATTATCAATTATCTGTCATTGTACTTACACTGCCACTCGTAAAGTCATAACTCCTTAAATATGAATGAAAACGTTCTTTACTTTTTTTTTAATATATTGTGAATTTTAGAAAAAACAATCTCGACAATTTCAATGCTCTAACTATAATCATGTATATTGATTTAGGTAGTTAGTAATGATATTAAAATGAATAAATATATCTTATTTTTCATAGGAATGATAGAATCGTAAACATATTTTATGTTGTAAAGGATAAAACTCACCTGTTCAAAGATGTTAATTTATTTTTATAATACAGAATACACCACACAAATTTAAATATAAGAATTGTAAATTATTAACAATTTTATTATTATTATAATAGATTTGTAATATTCAATTTAAAATAAAAAATAAATAAATAATAATATAAATAAAAAAAATTCGATTTATTATTTGTTTAAAATATACTGTAGTCAATTATAAATTCAGCTCTAGTATAATTCACATATAAATATACTAAATCAACAAATAATAGTTATAACAAGTAATTTCAAATTTGTGTAATACATTGAAATGTAAATTTCATTTGTACACTTCAATTCTTTTGAATAAAAATCTTCACACTATCCTGTGTATGGCAGGATATGCAGAGGGAACCTGGTGTAAAGAGACTCCATACCCCACTTTCAGCCAAATTTTTCAAAGTGCATGTTGAGTAGAATTCAACACCACTCAGGGGCGAACTAAGGCCTAGGCAACATAGGCAACTGCCTAGGCCCCGTAATTTTTGGGGCCCAAAAATTAGGTTTTAATTTTTTTATTTTGTACTTAATTCTTATTACTATTTAACAGAAAAATGTAAATGCATATTATTTTTCCTTAGATTAGATAGAAGTACCAAACGCAAAGTATGTGTCATGACAGAAGAGCCCGAAATTATAATGTTGCCTAGGGCCCATTTTAGCCTTAGTACTCCACTGACACCACTGTAGAATTGAAATATAGAAGCTAGTGTCAATGCATATTTCAAAGAAAGGTACTGTTTTTAGCAACTCTCCCTATAACATATTGTACTCTGTACTAGTACAATAAACCCTTGGAATACTTAAGGCTTTCTTGTGTTTGTTGGGACTTAGGACTTTCTTGTGCTGTGTGTTTTAATGTTTATTTATCAACCGGCACAATTGATAAAAAAAAATTACATACATCAAATAACATTAATTAATAGTCTTTAGTGTAAATATTATATTAACAGTAAAAGTTATTGTATAATAAAGACATTTCACTTATTGACTGGCATTACAATATTAATAATTTTCAGGCATTTTTTTCAATATGTTAATAACTTGCATTGCAACTATTGGATTATTGGTACATATATCTGAACAACTGTAAGGTGGTAAAATTAAAACATTTCCAAATTCTATATTATCACCTGATTCTCTTGCCGATAATAAATTTTCTTTAAACCACAATAATATTTTCTCTTTGCGTTCTAGGTAACATTTAGGTGAAGATAATGTTGCAGATTTTTTTGAAGGAATTTTTAAATCTTGTCCAGGAGTTATTTCTTCCACATTTATTATAGCATGTCCAGGTACAATGATTGTTTGATAGTTTGCTTCTCTAACTTCTAATATGATTATGCTAATAAATAAAGAATATATTAATCATTTCAATAATAACTTAAGAATTTATGAATAAAAAAAAAAATTAAATGAATTACCTGTATTCAATAGGATCTATAGAATGAACAAATCCACATATCGTTAAATTCTTTACAAGATAAATGTTTACATATTTATTTATTAATAAAAGTAAAAGATGAGGGTTCTTTTTTCGTTCTTCGTATGTAATGGTTAAATTAGAATCAACTTGAGGCATTATATGTTTCAAAAAGTAAGAACTATAAGAGAATTTAATTGAAGTCCATATAATATATAAATGTCTATTCTCTATTAACTGTTAAACAAATTTAATTATATTTTGATGTATAGATTTTTGTGACAAAATAAAGTAAATTTATCGTTATGTTTCAAGAAAGCACTGTTGTTTTTAAATTTAACTTTTATGTTATAATAAAATATATTTTTATATATTTGACATTGACATCAAGGTAGTATATCATGTTATACTACACATTAACATAGACAAATTATTATTTTTTTCAAAGTACTGACAGGAACAGTACCTATATAATTTTGGCCTTTAAAGTAAAAGCATATGAACTTCTTCCTTCTAACCCAACAATATAGATATATTCATATGAATTTTAGTACTATGTATTTGTTAATTTCGGCTCATTGAAGAATCTACCAATTCATTAAACTGGTTACAGATTATAATAATAAATAATATTTATTTTTTTCAGTATATTTTTGTCAAAAAGTATTCCTTTATAACTAATAATTACGTTTTTCATGACTACTGTATCGATTTAGCAACAACAAAAAAAAATTTCATCCTTTATTTTACAATCCACCCAATAATTATATTGAATGAGACTCAATATAAATTAAGTCTTCCATTCTATAAAGAATAAAATATACGATAAGGATTTTTTAATGGAAATAAATATTGGTGTGAAAAGTATTTTTTAAAAAAAATTAAGCATCTTTCTCATTTAGAGGGTTATAAGGCCAGAGATTTAAAGATACAAGAAACAATTGCAAACTATGAATTTCTATATAAATATAAACACTACTTTGTACACATAATATTTGTTACTTATTTTTTTAAGTTATATTTTCTAAACAAAGCCAAATATCTAGAAATAATCTTTAAATAATAATTATTAATTTAAAACACCAGGATAGGATCCAACTAAATACACAAATATGATGTTTTATATTTTTATTACATTAAAACTAAGTGTTCATTTCTTGGCCTTTGCTTCTCTCACTGCTTTTCTTTCTGCGGCTCTAGCCAACTGCTTTGCAGGTTTGAGATTGCCCTTTTTGCAAAACCTCTGGTTCCTTAAGAATTTAGGGTCCATCTGAAACAATTAGAACAATAAATATTCAAGTTTAGTATAATTTGTAATGGGGGCTAAAGAAGAAATAAATATTACAATTTAACACCTAATTTATTTAAAATTAGAGTTGTGTTATTATTGTTATTTAAAAAATTGCACTGGATAATATAAATTGTTGCATCAAGTTTTTTAAGTGTCATTTATTGAATTAGGCTTGGTTCTTTCAATGTTTATTTTGTTTTGAAATCCAGATTTTTGTTTCAACTCTAGTTGGGAGTTAGCAGTAAATACACAAAACACATAGACAACTTCTATCAATAGTGGTGTTTTTTCTATCAATTGCTTGAAGTGATAAAATATTAAAAATACAAAGTTTGCTTAAGATCAGTTTTGAATAATAGTGTCACTAAATTACACATAGATGACTGAAATGTCAGTCATGCCCTATAGAACATCTATAGAGAAATGTAAAGAATTCTAAGATTCTTGTGTTATTTTATTGAACTGTGCAGTTACAAGTATACATTTAGATGAAGAGAAGGGATTTGCATTATTGAATAGAGATAAAAGAGAAGCTGGATGACAAATACGATTTTTGGAACATTCAAAATAGCACTTTTGTAACACTTCATTGTAAAAAACCATGTAAAAGAGAATTTCATACAGAAGGAATATATTAAATATTTCTAACACTTATGTACTTATTATTTGTATTAAAAAATGTTGTCACTCACAGCTTTAAACGAGAGCTGCTACATAAAATCGGTATATACTTTAAAACTATTCCAATTGAGGTAGAAAAGTAAAAAACTATTTCGAAAAAACATCATGCAACAGACGTACTGTTATCATCTTAAAAAAGGTTGTTTATCAATACAAATCGGGCACGGGTAACTTTAAATATTATAAATACTAAGACCTAATAATAAAATCTCAGAAAATCTATGATTTAATAAATTATTTCATATAGGTAATTAACAAGTGAACTTACGCCAAGTGTAGATTCGTGTCTGAACTTCTTCGGCTTTTTGATACCATTTCGGTGAGCCTTACGATCTGAAATAATATTATAAATTTTGTATGCAACCTCGTTTAATTTAATATAGTTTCACATCTAGAATCACTTGTTTACTCACTTTGGTTATGATTTGTATGATTCTTTGACTTTGCCATTTTCTTAGGTTTGTAACTCTGCGAAAAGAAATTCTATAGTTACTATAATATTATATCCAAATAGTCACTAAAAACACAACACTTTTTAAATATGAAAGGCAGATTGCGAAGATATTTAAGGAATTAAAATATTTATAATAAAGCAATGGTTCTAACCTAAGCGATCACACAACTAGAAAGAAAGAGATAGCGATAACACATATGACAGCGCCTTACAATACAAGTCAGTCACACTTGAAATTGACAATAAATGGATTTCTTTTCGTTCTACGTAATTTTGCTAAACTAAGCATAACATGTTTTAAGTATTATGTATAACAATTTAAAGAAAATAATATTTTTTGAAGATAGACATATATGTGAAACGATTTAAATTTTCAATAAAGCTAAAAAATAATAATACAGTGATTAAATTTTTATTTATTGCTAAATGTACTATCATTTTACATTTAAAAATAATAGGTAAATGCAAAGTTTATCATTTTTAGTTTCTATTCAATTTTTTTATTACCTTTACGCTGTGTGACTGTGTCCCGGATATAGCAAGGTATGCAGAGGGCACCTGGGAACCTACTTTTAAAACACTCTGTTCCCATTAAATCGCTTCTGTTCTCTTTCAGCTAAATTTTTGAGATACTAAGTGTTAAGTGGCGAAACTCAACGCCACGCTTTGTGTGATGCGTCATGACCAAAGCGAGTGGGAACCACAAACCCACTCAGATTCTTATTATAACGCCAATATATTGTTGGAAAAGTTTCTTTTTTTTTACTTTTACCAATTACCTTAAAAACTGTACTATATTTTTTTTCTTGTCGATATTTCATAGACGAATTTAATTTTTGAACTCTGGCAAGTGGCAACCTATTTCGTCAATTTAATTTGACACTGACATTTAAATACTTCCAATATATCGTGACGTGTGCTAAGTGCTTCCTTTAAATTTCTTGACTACAATAATTTATTACGAGTGGATTAGTCGTTGTTACTTATAAAGAAGTAAAAAGTGTGTGTTAACTAATAATTATGGTAGTTTTGGAAGGAGATAATGGGGACGCCCAGCTATTGACTGCTGATAACAAACAAGATGGGAAAGTAGCCAATCCTTTATCATTAGAAAGTATCCTTTATCAATAAAAACGAATTGTTATCCATAATTATATGTATTTTTTTGTTTCTGCAAATGAGGAAACCCATTTTCTATTTTTTTTAAATAAAGAAATGCCTCAATTTAGGGTTCTTTTTCAAAATTTAAAATTAAAGCTCATAAAATTTTCACTTGATTTTGATCATTTACTTGTGTTTAAGTATGTTAAGAATTTAGAATACTTCAGAAAAAATTGAATTTTCATTATATTATAATTTTTTAAAATGTTTTTCAAACTATTGCATTTAAAGCCAATTTATGTTAAAGTAAATAACTAACAGTAATTTTCCATTTTATAGCCACAACTAAAGCATATATCCACAGAATATACTTCTGCCAATATAATAAGTCAGATCTCTTTATTATATTGTATTCTTAGTTATAATGTAAAATACAATATTTTTAGATTTATAAAGATTTTTAATTTTCAACTCATTAATTTGTTGATCTCCAAGAACCACCATCCAACCATCTTTTTATAACAAAGAAAAAATATTTTTTTTAATCTCATGTCTAAATATTTAAGAGCAAAAGGTTAAAAAGTTCAGAGGTTCTTACAGAAACATATCCATTTATACATAGAAACCAACCATCTGTGCAATGTTATTCTACTGATACTTTGTGATTTGTTATGTATTCACTTCTGAAATTGTAAAAAGTGTGCCCCTTCCTTCTAACTCTTAAACTATAGAGGGGAAAATTGTAAATGGAAAATTTGGATTATACAGTTCAATAAAAACTTCAAAGAAAAATTACTTAAACAATTTTTTTTAAATTTCGTGATTCAAGGGATGTCGGATAATTTAGTCAGTGATTGAGAACAAGAGGTTCTTGTTTTTGAACTTTGTAAAAATCAAGAAGTAATATGGTTTTTTTTGCCGTTATGAAACACTTCATAAGCAGGTCCAAATCTCTCTTCACAGTTATTATTTACAAATAATATTTTGATATTGCTTTTAAGTTCTAAAAAAATTATAATTCCTTAGTTGTAGTGCAGTATTTCGTATAACTAAGGATGGTCAACAACAACATGGTCTTCGTCATGGAGATTATCAACGTTATCGCGGCTACTGCTCTCGGCGTATTCGCCGCTTGCGCAAAGTGCTCAAAATTCCACAGGTATGTATGTACATTACATCATTTAATAATATAATAATACAAATAAGTTGATACTTTAATTGATACTTTATATAAAGATTCTTTTATTATTTTATATTAAAGTATTAAATGAAAATTATCCTTCATTTGATTTGATTATTAATTACAAAATAATAATTACAATCGCAAATGAAACATGAACATGAACAACTTACTAGTTGCCATCTTCATTTTTTACTAGGACTATGTGATCGAATATCGTCGCCTTTGAAATTTAACTAATCTATTTCTATTTCTAAATGTTACTTCTCAGGGCGACAGACGTCACTATCGTCGGCGTGACATAACATCATCCCACCTCACCAGTACCAACGCTGAGAACCGTTTACTCTGCGTACCTTTACTCCAGGCCGAGAGGGCGTGGGCCCACGCAATGCAGTTACGGCAAGAGGCAAACACGGAGCCCAGAAAGAAGTTCCATCTTGTATCCCGCTTGAAGAAAGCTTGTGCTCATGCTCAAATGCTTTTGCAACTTTGTGAGGTAAATTTTGAACAAGGACGATTTTTTTTAGGATCAAGTTGTATCTTATAAAAAGCAGGGTAGGCAGATAGAACCTAGTGTTAAGACACTCCATTGCCATTAAGACATTTCCGTCTCCCACATTTCGTCGAACTGCGTGTTGATTTGCGTAACAACACAAAGCTAAGCATTGAGTTCCGCCATTTATCACACCGTAATGTCTTGAAAATTGAAATTTTGTACATATAATTCCAATTAGATTCATATATAATTCTCATATAAATTTCACAGGAAAGCGGAGCCTGCAACGCACGCACACAACTGGAAGCAGGAGCGTACTCTGCGTGGTTAAACGGCGTTTTGTTATTAGAACTCCAGCAATGGCGTCCGGCTGCTGAAAGCTTGCAGAGGGCTCAATTAGTATTGGAGAAATTGAGTGCTGCTTTAGCTGAAGAAGAGAGAGTTATTTATAAACAGAAGGTAATTGTTATATTATATCATAGGTTCCCATATGACTTGTACAGTACGGTTGACGAGTTGTGGCCGCCGAGTTGTGATGATTTCTAAACTTTATAATAAAAAATAAGCAAATTATCTACAGCTAACATCAGGTTGGCAACAAGTTTTTAACCATGCTGTATATAGCAATATTAAGATGACTTTAAGCTAAGACATTTCCCGCTTATCGCCGAATATAGACTTGACGAGAGAGTACTAGTATGAAAATAATGTAAACAATTACAATATGTACAATATGTAGATGAAAAGATTAAATATTTCACTTCCTCAAGTGGGATACGAAACACAACCTATAATGTCTACAGTCACACGCTTGTGCTCCAGCACGACTATTATCATTAATCTTAACATTAATTACAAATTTATCAATACAATATAAACCATTTTTATTAACAGGTGGACGAATTGAAACCAAGTCTTCGTTACTGCGCCTATAACATTGGTGACGAGTCCGCTGCGGGCGACCTCGTAGCCATGAGGGGACAGGGCCTCATTGATAATCTGGACACTCTTATGGCTCAAGCCAAGTAATATTATTGATATTATTTGTGATATTTTTTTTACACATAACAAATTAATGTTATTAAATTTTGGTGCATTTGTATATTTAAAAATGTTGTTTAGATTTTTTGTTTCATGAATGAATTATTTCTCAATTTTAATTTCAATTCCATATTTTATTAATTAAGATACAAATTAAATACTTTACCATATTGTTTTATTACAGAGAGTCTCGCTCCGGAGTGATGCACGAAGTGGAATGGCGCGGGCGTCGTGTCACAGTGCGCCCTGAAAAAGTACGCCTATTTCTAATAGCCCTACAAGACTTAGACAAGTCTGTAGCGAGTGCAGCCGCGGTGCAAAACAAGATCGACATCTTAGAAAATATCTTGATGGACTGCAAAGACGCCATATCGGCGTTAAAAGATGAAATCAAAAATGATCCCAAATCTAAAACACCATCGGAATCCAAGCAAATGTCTAGCATTAATTATCTGCTTTCTTACTTGATGTATCTACGTTTAGTTCGTACTATTGAAAGGAACAACCTATTAGTGCAACAGGCTGAGGAAGCGCGCAAAAACAATCAACCGATCGACGGTAAAAAAGTCCGACCTCAAGATTTGACTCGGCTATACGAAATTATCTTGCAAAATTACACCGAATTACAACAACTGCCTGGCTTCGAGACTGACGGTGGATATCAAAAGGAAATCGATATCGAGCTCAAAGCGTATAGGGCTTTCCGTTGCTATTATATAGCTCAAGTTTTGACTGGCCTTAGGCGTTTTAGAGAGGCCCTCGCTATGTTAGAACGTTGTAGCACATATACAAGTGAATCACTCGCTAGCAAACTGCAGGACAAGCAGTTGATAAACAAACTGAAAATACTTGAACAAGATATCGAAAGTTGCAAATTCGAAGTCCACGCCGACTCAGTGCTAGAGGATGACGATGATGAAGACACCAAATATAGCAGTGGCAAGTTGTACAAAGATAAGAAACCTTTAGTCGATCGTTTGGACGACTACCGCGAAGAGAGCCATGTTTTAACTAAAAACCCTAACATATTCAAAATGCCACCACCGATGGAAGCGGTGCCTTGTAAGCCGTTGTTCTTTGATTTGGCGTGCAATTTCGTGGAATTCCCCAATTTGGATGATAAAACTGGTGCCGCGAATAATAAGAAACAGGGTGCTGGTATAACCGGACTTGTCAAGGGATTTTTGGGATGGGGCAAGAGTGACAAGTAATTTTATACTTTTCTCAATTTCATGAATATATACATATTTGTTGTCTCAGTTGCGTTTTTTTTTAATGTCTGTAAATATTCAAAAATAGTTCGTAAAACAATTTTTGAATATTTTAAAATTTTAAAAAATTATAATTATATATTTCATTAGTATGATAAACAATCAGATTTTTTATAGAATAAATATAGTTTATTTATACCACAAATTTATATTTAGGATCTTTGAGGATCTGTAGGTATCTACTCTAGGGCAATAAAACCAGTAAAAAAACTTTATAACAAAAAATTTAACAAACTAGAGAAATTAATTCAGTTGAGAGTATAAAAATATAATAAATCTTTGAAACAATATATTTTACACTATGAATAACTTTTACATTTTAAATAATCACAATTTACAATTGAGACAATGTGAAATTTGTTGTTGTTTGTTTTCATTTACACATAATAAAAAAAATTAGATGACTATAAAAAGCTAAGGCTTTAAATATGAATATTTAAGTAACATATGGCTTTGATACAAGTATCAAATAGTATGAAGGCAGTCACAGTCGTTGAAGAGCTATTTATAAATTCTAAGAACCAATTCCACTTTTCCACTGCTTTTTCCCGCATGGCAGTAATGACAAGATATTTCGATCCTCGGTTTCTGGAGCTCAACGCCGCGCTTTGAATCGTCAGTGCAGGCAAATGTAAATAATTTATTTGATCGAGTAGGAATCGAACCCACAATTACGCCACCATGGCCTTTTATTTATAAATTCGTAACAAAACCCTCGAGTCTTAATTCTATAATATATTAGGTATTTTCTAAATGTTACTTTAACAAAATTATAATCCAAATATACATATTACATTTAATCCATACAAATATAGTAAAGACACCATTGAATGGCAACATTCTTAAACTTGATAGCTAATTTAACAAATTACCAACCAATTTCGGATAATTTTCTATTGTACAAATACAATCTATATTACAAAAAAACTATATTTACTTTACTTTTATTTAAACAAAATTATATAATCGCAAGCGAGAGACAATATAAAATTCTACAGAATTTCTAAGGAAATCATCCCAATTGCCTGTCCTTTTCGGTTAAAGTTTCAAATAAATAAATACATGAAATTTTGTAATTAATCATTATAAATATGTAAATCGATGATGTAATAACATCATTTACTGCAAATACGATATAGTTCAAAATATTAAGAAACTATTTGAAACATTGTTTCATAGTAGTGGCGAAGACAAATGGTACATACAGTAGAGCGTCGAGTATCCGAACTAAGTGGGAGATATAGATTTTCAGAAAACCAGTTTTTACAGCCGCACATTTATCTCCAAGATGATAAAAACCATATTTAGTAAAACAATTACATTTTATATACTGCTTACAATTGACGCTGAAAAAGAAAAATACATATTGGATAATGTACAGATGATACGTTCAGGCATTTTCAATCATAATGAGGAATGGTAATAGGTATGAAATAATGCTTCAAAGTTCCTTACAGTAATGT
>FASU01008103.1:8598-19910 GCA_001486225.1 Heliconius pardalinus sergestus | reverse complement strand
TCGTATAGTTCAAACGGGCGAAGCCGCCCAGGTCTGCTAATCTATAATATGAGTAATATATATTTTTTTGTTATTTAGGATTATTCAATGGATGTCAGAGAAGGTTTACACAGAATGTTGGGCTCCTGTACTGTTGCTTCAAAAACATGCCTCGAAATGTGCATCGATAAAATATTAGAGAATGTCAAGCGATACCCGCAAGTACGACTTATATGCTATATTTTATTACTAGATAACAAAAGTTCCTTATTTATTATGAAAATTATACTAAATTTAATTTAATCAGATGTCTCGAATACAATAAAGTGGTTGCATAAACTAAAATACATGATTTGATTATATTATGATCACCAGTTTATCAGCATGTATTTTTTAAAAAACATAATTATAAAAAAAATCAATTATCTCTAGGACAAGCGTTCAACATTCCGTTGTGTACAGCAAATGGGTAGCAAACACGCGACTCTAGTGCTGCCGTTGACTACGCGTCTACTTGCAGTACATCCATTCTTCGATATGCCTGAACCAGATGTTGAGGATCCAGCTTGTATCCTTTTTAAAGTGGTTTTATGATGAAATATTTGATTTTGGACCAGCTCATCGAGGTTTTCCTATCAGGATTGCAGGTCAACCAGAAGTACAACTTATGAAAGTTGACTAATTTAAGTTAAGGGGGAGTATGCTCTCATTTTGTATGATATGAACAATAATTATAATTTTGTAATGCATAGTTTTTAGGGTTGTAGTTTAAGGAAAAAAGAAACCCTTATAAGATAACTCTGCTTAGCTTTAAGCCTGAATTTCAGTAATATAAGTATTAACTTCCATTATTCGGAAAATACTTTTATAGATTTTGATTTAGAAATTTATTCTAAAACTTTGATAATGTCCCAAAATTACAACAATTTGCAAATTTGGAGTTACATCTATTCTAAACGGGGCAATATAGAATTGTCTTTTGGGAATTCATAGATTTTTTAATCCTTTAAATTATTATCTATTGAAACAAACATCAAAAACTATAATTATAAATTTCCTGATTAATTACTATAATAATACAGTAAAAAACGACATATATAACAAAATAATCCTTGATTTATTAAAAAAAAACAGATATGTGTGTACTAATACTAGTACTGAACGCAGCACAGCATTGCACTACGATGTTACCCCTGTTTGAAGAGCACACTGTCAAGCATTACACCTACTTGAGGGACACCATGCCACATTTAGTGCCTTATCTACCAATAGGTGGTATTTATTAATCAAATAATTGAAAATAATTTCAAATTTAAATAAATAAGTCGTGTATATTTTACATAATACATACCTGAGTATGTAACAAACGTTATGTTTCATATGAATAGACAAAATATATTTTAACTAATTTTAATAAATCTCTTAATTGTGTTATTTATTAGTCAAACTTTGAACAGTTATAATTTTTGTATAAACGCAGCGGTACAAGGGTGTGACTGTAATGTGACGATTGTGATTTCGATCTCCACTCAAGGCAGTAAAATATTTATTTACGTTTATATTTCCATTTGTTTGCTCTGGTGTCGAGGCGAAGTGCGGTGTTTAGTTCTGCCATAATGTTACGAACTCTTTCTATTTCAATTCTGCCACTCAACACGCAATGCTTCCAAAATTCGGCAGAAAATGGGGGGCGGAGTGTCTTAACACTAGGTTCCCTCTGCTGCAGTGTGCGGGATACAGCGTGAAGCTAATTTATTTATTTATTTTATTTAATATATATTTTTAGGTGACGCCCAACAATCAAGAGGCGAAAAGAGGGAGGCGGAAATGGACGATAGTGCCGTGCGAAGGTTCTTCGATTCGGTCTTACAACATATAGATAACGTAACCCTCTCTACTACAGTGCGTCTAAAAATGTTGCAGTCGGCCGAGGAACAATTAAATAAGTAAATATATATGTTACTGAATTCATATAATTGATAAATATTATAAATGCCGTTCTATACATGCTGATAGAGATAGTTACTCTAACTTTTGCATTTGTAGGCAAAATGTACGTATATATTGACAAAAAAATCTAAATCGTCAAGATTTTTTTTTGTCAATATATATTTTTTTATTATTGCGAATGTATCTTATGTTTGTATAAGTAATCCTATTTTCAAACAGAATTGTGGATAAATATTTTCTTTGATGATTAATTATTTTATATGAATCCTTAAATCCTTCTTTAAATTAAAGAACTTTAATTTAAAGAATATTTCCGTAAATTTATATATATTATAATAGTATCTTTAATTCGATAAATTTAAGATATATACATCTACAATAAAACTTGGACGCATTATTGTTGTTTTAAATTATACATTTTTTTTTCTTCTAATTCTTAATAGATTGTCGGAAATGGAGCCAATGGTGTCAGGGGCAGCCAATTTTACAGCTCTGTTTGCGCGCTGTGTGCTCTCTCTGCACGCGACGCTTAACTCCACAAATGGACCCCCAGCGCATGCTCTGCAACAGCTTACCACTGATTGTCTTAGGTACAGATATTGGATTAAAATGCATTTAATTCATTACTGAAATTTCATACTAATTTCATTACTTATATTGAAATTTGATATTTTTAACCTAGTCAATTTTTAAAATAGCCAAAGAATTTGACTAGGCTTAGAGATAAAATCCTAAAATAAACAGTTCCCCACATTTAATCAATTTATATAGAAGCATTAAGAATTAACATTCTTACATATGAACTGATCCCGCTGTCCGATTCGACTATAGCTGCGCCATTTTGTGTTGCTATACTTTAAATTAAACGGTAGGGATTGAAGTGTCTTAGCACTAGGTTTCCTCTGGTGTTCTGCTAAATGCGGGAAACTGCTAAATACAGCGCGAAGCTAAAAACAAGTAAAAGGCGTCCAGAAGCAACATACCGAATTTAAAGCTGTCTCACCTCATCTTAGTGGCATCGTGGCGTGGCGTAGGTAAACGGGACTGAGGAAATGAAATATTCCTCTTCTTTTTTTTTGCTCTGGTGTCGACGCAAATCGAGGCGTTGGCTTCCGTCACTCAACACGCAATGCCTGCCACTGCCTCAGAATATGGAAAGTGTGGAATGGAGTGTCTTATCTACTATTAATACTAGGTTATCTCTGCCTGCTTGAAGCAGTGTGACACTACAAAAATATTTTCGTTTTAACAGATTACAACACCAATTCAGCGGTGTAACAGAGCAAGAGAACGCATGCGTGTGGCAGCTAGCGTTACGCATGTGCGCGCTCCGGCTGGTGGCGGCGGTGGAGAGCGCTGCCGCGCCCATGACCGTCCCGGGCGGAGGCGCCGCGCCGACTGCGGGCGCGCTGTCCGCCGCCGCCGCGCTCACGCACCACGCCGAGCTGTTGGACAGGATCTTGGCGTCCGCTGGTATGGAACTGCTTCATCTTTTATAGCCCAAAATCCCAGTGCCCCCAGACCTACGTAATTTTACCAAAGCTGAAATTTTGAGGACTATTAGTCTAATATGTAGTTATGATTTACTTACTTGAAAGTGGGGCCCTTTTGAAGGTAGCTCCAAATAAAGTTATATCTAAGTCTGGGAGGATCATTGAGCCATTGGATTGGTCTGGGTTGGGTGTTTATAAAGGGTCTTGAAATACTCCGTAAATATTATATTTAAAATTTTAAATTGCTACTTTAATGTAATTTGCCCCAATTTTAAAGAACCTTTATGACGTCTGGCAGAAGTAAAGGTCCACGTGAAAGAGTCTGGCAAAAATAAATATATATTTTTTATATAAATATTCTTAAAAACATATTAATTATGTTAATATGAGTGGCATATTATTGTTAATAGTTAGTATGTTGTTAAATTTCTTTTAAATTGAGTTGTGTTTGATCAGAGAATATGTGCAGTGTGTATTTTTTACTATCAAATTTTATTATTTTAGTGCTTACATAATACTTAAATTCGGAATAAATTATATTTATAACAATACTACTTATTTTGCAGGTGCGGAACCCGATCCGTTTACAATAGCAGTGTTCCAGCAATTGTCTCAAAGTGGCGAGCACAAACCTTCAGCTCTTGCGAGGGCGATGCAACCTCTGCTACTGTCGGCTCCTCTGCCTGTTATACCCAAACCAAATCTTAAAGTATGATTTTTCGATTATTGTCTATTTTAAGTGATATTTATTATTTGTACGTGTTTATAAGCACGCCATTCTTCATTATATTACATTAGATTATCAATATGGTTTTCGTTTAAAAACTACAAATCAGTAATCAAAGGTAATATAACAAAGACGCGATATAAACTATTCGTACCAGTCAAATAGAATACATAAATATCTCCCCTAAACCAAATTACACTGCTATCAAAAAAGAGTAATGTCTTAGTTATTTTAATGTACAGATCAGAATATGTCTAGCCAGTATCATCCTGGTGGACACAGATGACACTAATGTGTCCACTTATAAAATAACTATATAAATTTAAAACAAAAAACCACAAATCAGAATGTGCTCGGCCAGCATCAAAGAGGTGACCACTCACAGCAATACAGTGTTACCTATATAAATAAAAAAAAACTTTTTAATACCACTGATCCGAATGTGCTCGCCAGCATCATCATCAGATGAAACAGTGTTAACTAATAGATTATATAAATAAAAAATACTTTTTTTTCTCTCGTTCTTCTCACTTTTTTTCTCTTTCTCTCTCTTCTCCACAGATCCGAATGTGTTCAGCTAGCATCATCGAGCCTGCCACGGACAACGACACCGTCCTCCGTTTCTGCGCGGGGCTTATCACGGGCGTGGCGTTGGAGGCGGAGGTGCAGCGCGTGCGGGACCCGGCCGCGCTGCGCGTGCGCGTTGCCTACCCGGACACGCGCGTGCACGCGCTCGTGCCGCCGCGCGACCACCTGCGCCGGCTGGACCATACTGACTCTAGTATGTGTTGGACTTTTACTTCTTTTTTTATATGAATCAATCCGCTTCACGCTTCATCCCGTATGTAATCCAGTATGAATTCTGGAGGCATTGCGTGTTAAGTACTGAAATTCATGCTTTGCTTTTACACCAGAGCAGAGAAATGAAAATACTAAATATTTTATTTTTAATAATTCATTTTAGTAGACATATAATATATACATTGAGGCACAGAGTGCGAGTGTCTGACTGTAAACAAGATTTTTTAAATTTCCCCTCGGAAAAATGGTTATATTAAAATTATCTTAATTTTTGAGCGGAGAACGTTAGTTAACACTTCGTGAAGTTTGCCTTCTGTGCTAGAAATGACTAAGCTACTAATAAGAAGAAAATATATTATTTTTAAGATAACAGTATAAATATGTGTCTTCTACAATCTTACAGAGTAAAGTATGATATTTATCAACTTCTTAAAATAATCATTTTTATTCCAGACGACGATGGAACTCAAAACGTGCGTCTTCTAACAAAAGTTCTCATATCACACGGTGTGTGGACGGAACCGTGTGGTGTTGATATATCAGTGTGTCTGGCTGTAGACGAGGGTGGTAGTAGAGAAGCTGCACCGTTGGTGGAACTGTGTCGACCTGTCCGAGTGACTGTAGCTCCTAAACCTATTAAACGTGGCATATAGGTTATGGCTATTATTAATTGTATAAAAAAATTGTGTATAAGTTTTCAACAACTTTTATTATGCATGCATTTCTTCTAGTTTAATTGAAATAAACCTTCAAAATCAAAAATAGCCGAGATTGTGTGCAGATAACAGCTACAAAGTGAAAAAGTTTTATTCAAATCGGTCTTGTAGTTAAGAACTCGGAAGATGGGCATGTACCAACAGACAGACAAAAAATTTAAAAATTATAGATTTATATTCTATTACTTATTTTAAGTCCTCGTACATTGTTTATTGACGAATATATTGATTGTACAGACACATTTTTTTTTATATTAGTTAATATTTGCACTTTAGTCTTAATTTTATGAATCTAAATTGTGTTCAACGTGGTATTGACGCTTGTAAAACATTAACTTTTTTTTATTAATATTAAAAAGTAAATATTTTCTATTCTAAATTCTAGTAGTATAGTAATTGTTTTTTTCATTTGACTTTAACACTATAACGAAAAACATCTCATATATATTTTTAAGTATATTATATCTTAAGTAAAAAAATACATTTGGTAAAAGAATATTTGTGATATTCTTATATCCTGTACAGTAAATTTACTATTGGTCTATGTAATAGAGAGGTTTTGAAATAAAATGTATATTTAGTAATCTTGTGTATATATATTTACAATGTATACCCATAATATTTTGAATACTGCTATTTATTATTTTTATTTGAATTATACTTATTTATTAAGCAGAAGTCACAGATAGATCATCATCATCATCAGCCTGTCCTCGTCCACTGCTGGACATAGGCCTCTCCAATGGCACGCCATAGAGCTCACACAGATAGATAGTTAATTATATTTACCAAATCACAAATTCATATACAAATATATTTTATATGAATTATACATACATATTCATAATAAAATCACATGTGACTAGGCTAGGTATGTAAAATAAGAATACCATATTACTACTATCAATTAAATAGAAAAGTGACAATTTAAAATTTTCGAAAATGTTAATATTAGAACACATGAGCCTACATTCTTTTATTTTGATAAAAGATAAATCATCATCATCTTCATTGTATTCCGCACACAGCAAGGTAGGCACAGAGAAGCTAGTGTTACAACATTGCGATCCCCGCTTTCCGCCGCTTTGTTGAGTGTAATATGAGTGTTTGTGTGAAAATATAAGTTTCAAGAAATATTTGATTCCCTCAAGTGGGGATCAATCTTACAACCAATTGCATTTACAGTAACACTTAGTGCCTTCTTTGATAAAACACTTGCACAAAATCCACTAGATGTTGTTTTTTCAAAATTTTATATTTAACCATAAATTTGACTATTTATATAGAAAAATTACTATAGGTGGCAATATGACAATGTAACAGAACATAAATTGTTAAAGAAAATTGTCATCCAAGATGAAACAAGTTTTATAGAAAAATGAAAATTTTGGAGACTAGTAATATTCTTTATTTTTATTTGTGGTTGTTCTTTACCAAAGAAGAACAACTTATTAAGTGATTTGACAACATGGGATGGCACAATATTTATTTAAAGATGATTGAGAATAATGTTTATTCCTTTAATGAAAAACACAAAATAGATATAACATCCAATTTTTGATAAATACCTTTAAAACTATATCCAACACTATTTAATATTAAACTTTCAAAAAAAGAACAAAAAAACTGCCCTTGTGTTTTAGGATAATGTCACTTTTCTACTTAATTAAAAAAATATATATATATTGAACAGTATAATCTAGTCTTTGTCCATTTCAAGTAATTCTGTTCGGGCAATACAGTGGTATATTAGTTGTTTTACTCCCGGCATCCATGCACTGACAGCACTTACATGGTCTACCATTAAAGCTTTATGAATGTCATCAGCTTTATTAGGGGTATTATCTCTTAGTGCTGAAAGAAAGTTTTTAAAATATTAATAGCATATCAATCATTAATATTTAAAATAAAGCATAATGCGGCCACTTGTGGCACAGGGGACAAGCATATGACTAAACACGAGAGGTTGTGGGTTTGATTAACCTTGAAGATATAAAATATTTAATGTTTTAATTTCTTCACTCTGTTGTCAAGGCAAAGCAGGATGTTGAGTTTTGCCACTGAACAAGCAATGTCCCCAGAATTCAGCAGAACATGAACATAATATCTTAACACTAGAATCCATCGGCTTAACCTGCTATGTGAGGTATATAGAGTGAAGCTAAAAAATAGCATAACAATTATTAAGAATGATAACATATCAGAGATATTTGTCACACAATTTTTTAAGAAAAAGTAATTTATAACCTTTTTTGAACATTATTTCGTGACTAATGTAACAATTTTGACAGTTTTTAATTAAAGATAAAGTTCTTACCATATGCTAAATCTTTCATTTGTATTTGGACTGTATTATTTAGTTTTCCATTTAACCACATGTCTTCCATTGTTCCTATTCTCTTCCTAATACTATCAGCTTTAGCCCTTAATTCACTACTTAAATCTAATAATGATAGTAAAATGTCTTTCACTTCCTTCAGTGTACTTTCACTGTCAATTTCTATATTATCTTGAGAATTTATCTCAGATGTAATATTTGGAACAGGAGGAACAGAACACGTAGGCAGTGGCGGCATATTGGTAGAAGGCGACGCACTGGCAGCAGAACCGCCACCAGATAAAGGAAAAGCAACTCTTTTATTTAGGAAGTTTCTTGGCCGATTTGGAGGAGTTTGCAGACTGTTGTAAGCTAATTTTGGTGGATCATTCCAACCGGGATCGTACAATACTGAAAAACAAAACAATATCAACAAGTAATTACTTAAAGAAAATATACTTAAATGTATATTATCTTTATGTCTGGATTTAATTGGTTTTCATACCTTTATTATTAGTAATTGAAGCACTATCACAGTTCTCCATGGTTTATACTATTATTTTGTAGTTACACTAATACTTCATTAAATTTAATGATTTTTCATTAGGGCGTAAATAAAGTGTTAATTTCATTAACTTTAATGTTGCAATTGCAGTTGCAGTAATCCTTGAGTGCAAATACGTCAATTGTCAAATTGAATGACAACTTTCAATTGTAAAGTGTACTTGATGCGAATTATAATAAAAATAGTAAGTGAACACGAGTTTTAAATCTGACAAATACACTACACAGCTTAACTTTTTGCTTAGAGTAATGAACCCAAAATTTACACATACATAATGCAACAAATAATTGCTTATTAAAATCAAATAAAAGTATTAAATTTACTTCGTGTCTCTTTTTATCTTACAATTTTGACTTTTTGCCTTATAGCTCATATTTAAAATAAAGTTAATAAAAGTTAAGCAAATTTTTATTTTATAATAATTATTTTTTGTTTTTAATCTAATGTATATTTTTATCTATAATTGTTCTTCTGTTCTTCTTTATGAATTATCAAATGTCAGTTACGGTCAATGATCAACCTGTCACGACGTACGGTGCTCTATTAGAAAATATAAAATGGCATTTTTGAATTTTAGTAGTTTTTACACTTTCTTTCCTGTGTTATTATTCATAATATTTTTATGGACAACACGAACAGTTGAAGGTATTTATAATATATGTAACTATTTTAACAGAGATCGTCATTCATGATTTTTTTATTATTGCATTGGGATTGTTTATCTCCTCTTAACAATTACGTGGCCTAATATTATGGGAGGATTAGGAGAAGTTCTGAAATTAAACCACATCTTTTATTTATAGTACTTTAATCTTTTGTTTTCTTATAACAGGCTCGAAAGCAGAATTCGTAACATGTGGGACTATTCTAAAAATAATGAACACAGATTTGCGGTTGCGGCTTCATTCACATGATGTAAAATATGGTTCAGGATCAGGTCAACAGTCGGTTACTGCGCTCGATTTATCTGACGATCACAATAGCCATTGGTTAGTTCGATCTGGTATGGGAGAAACATGTAAAAGAGGGTGAGATGTTTAATTAAGAAATATAGAATATTTTTTTTGGTGTGCATTAAGTATGTAATAAAGTAAGTAAAATGTATGTATTTGTTTTAGAGCTCCAATCAAATGTAATACTAATATAAGATTGCAACATGTAAGCACCAAAAAGAATTTGCACTCACACTATTTTACATCACCCTTGTCTGGGAACCAAGAGGTATCCTGCTATGGAGATGAAGATGGAGAAGGCGATAGTGGGGACAATTGGACTGTTGTCTCGTCTGTAACAATGACTACTGGAGGAGGGATACTGCTGTTAAATTAAGACATGTTGATACTGCAGTGTGAGTTTTTTAAAGTTTGAATAATATAATATAAAGTTTGCTTGATTGCAATAAATTTGGTATTGATTTTATACTTAGTAAAATAAAAATATATAATTGCACTACTTATGCCATTGTGGGTTGGTAAAGTTATCATTATCATTTTGATTTTTACTCATTCAAGAAAATATTTATATTTAGTGGAACTTTCTCATCCATTCTCTATTCAAGAAGGCCATTTAAAATGCAAGTGCAATGGGGCAGTACTTACTCTGGTTGACAAAATGCAGTGTTTAGCTTTGCCATTTAACACATAGTGTCTATAGTTTAAGCAGAAAGCACATAGTGGTGCCTTAACACTGCATTCTCTTTATCTACACTGCTTCATGCAGGACAAACTGTGAAGCTAACAAAAATAATTTTCCCCTAAGCTCTGGGGACATTATATAATTAATAAATTACTGAATTAAATCTTTTTTCCTATTCTTCAGGTATCTTGCTGGTTCAGGAAGAACATTTGGAAGGCCTATTAGTGGTCAAGGAGAAGTGGTTGGAGTTACCGGTCAATACGGAGCATATACAGACTGGCAAGCACATGAAGGACTCTTTATACATCCCAGTGATAACCTTCCACACATGCAAAACGCAATACACACTGAGTTATAAGTTGTACATACAATTATTACAATAATTTAAATATATTTATGGATGACAACCAGGATAAGTGAATAAATTATTCATATTCTTTTTTTTTATTTCCTTTACTACTTTGCATTTGGAAATGAATCTAGGGATAAATTACTTATCTATATCAAGAGTTTTTATAACACCAACATATATGAAAATAAAATCATATAATTGAGAATTCCCTAAAATTATAAATTAAACCAAAAATTTTATTTATTGATAAAAATTGGCTATATGGCTAGTATAAAGTAAAAAACTGGCAATTTATAAATGATACTTTAATATTCCATATGTTCATGTTGTTGCTACCATTTTCTTAAGTTTGTGAAAGCATCTATATCTGTGTAAATATGAACTATATATAGAGATTATTACATGCAGTTTTTATATTGATATCTAGTTCAAAACCTTTGTTATTCAATGTTATTTATTGCTTTAATATTTGGGACAGTGCCTTGAACCACTGTTTGTATGAAAATAATTTAGTAAAGATTTGGCCGTCGTGGCGCAGCGGCACAAGGGTGAGACTGTAACAGATGGTTCGATCCCACTCAAGGAAGTAAAATATTTATTTACGTTTATATTTCCATTTGCTCAGATGTCAAGGCAAAGCGTGGCATTAGAGTTCTGCCGCTCAACACGCAATGCCTCCAGAATTCGGCAGAAAGTGGGGAACGGAGTGTCTTAACATTAGGTTCCTTCTGCCTACCCTGCTGTGTGCGGGATACAGTGTGAAGCTGACTTTTTTTT
>FASU01008087.1:0-10415 GCA_001486225.1 Heliconius pardalinus sergestus | reverse complement strand
TCGAGTGGTAATCGAACCCATAAACTGTCGCGTTAACAATTGCACTTTGCTTCTGCGCTACGACTGACCACTAAAACTTCAAACTATATAATCAATACTCCTGTACTGATAAACAAAAAATATCAGGAACTACTTATTCATATTGAACAATTGTTTTAATGTTGGATAGTCCTTTGAAAGAAGGAGCCACGTCAATTATTTATATAACCCCCTTTCCATGCGGTCAAGGTTACCTTGGGCACTTAGAATTTATATTACAATTTCCACTAGAAGGTAAAAGTTAATATAATATATTACATAACAATAAATTACCTATTACTTGGCGGTGAAGGCATAGGTTGTTGTTGGTTTTTAACGCGCCAACTAGAGCTGGCCTCGGGTGGAGTTTGCACCTAAACAATATATGTATTTCAATTTTTCATTTCTAAGATTTATATAAACAATCATACGAGCATATAAGAAGTTGTGAGATTGTTGAATCTTCAACAATCTCACAACTTCTTCACCAAGTACGTATAGACGTACTTGGGCAAGTGTTTAGATTTAAAATATAAAATAGCAGGAATATATAATAAATACAAATTGTCAACATTGGATGAGATAATAATGAACAACTGAGTTTTGTTAGTGTATTTTTTTCTGATCCACTCTACCCCACTGCGTCACAATGTTTAATGTAATAATTTTGATAGAATATTTTTTACCTTATTGTTTATAATATTGCTCTCCGCTTCATCTTTACTTATTTTCAGCAAACTTTTTAGTAAATTTGTAGCTTTATCCTGTGGATAATAGGAAACCGTAATTGTATAAAAATAAAATATGTATATAAAGTTATGACAAATATAACATATTTAATAGCAATAAGTATTATTAGGCTTTATTTTACCTGTGGTTGACCATTTTTAATATGATTATTGGGTGGTGTTGTATTTCGATTTCTTGGTACTTGAGATATGATTTCCCTAGGAGGGCTGAAAATAATGTTATTAAATTTTAAATATCTCAAGAAAATATTATATATGGCAACATTGCTTAACATTAAACACATGCATTTTTTTATTAATAATAAAACAAAATGTGTAAATAAATGTTATGTTGAATTTTTGTACTGAGATAATGACTTAGAAATGTGATCATGATTATTGGTGGTTTTTTTAAATAGAAAGTAAAGTTAGGTCAGGTTGTAGCTTCGATTTTATTTGAGCAAAGAAATTATTTTCATTTCCTCTTTATCGTTAAATGAGAAAGCACAGCGTAAAATGACGCCGCTCAACACGCTGTCTCGAAAATTTTTTGGCCAGTAGAGAACGGAAGAATCTTAACACTAGAGTACCTCTGCCTACCATACTATAAATATAGTTTAGTGCGAAATTATTCTTTTTTTTTGTTTTTACATATATTACCTGTAACTAGCAAAAGCAGAGTGATGTTGATCTCGCCTTAGCACAGATGGTGTGTAATTGAAGGGTTGCGTCTCCGCGCAACTTACAGCACCACGCAGCTTGCGTCCGAAGGATATGTTCAACATGTTGCTTGGTAACATCCTGGTTTAAGTAATAAAAAAATGATTAGCATTATATAAAATTAAAAATGATTCATTATACACAATCTTATTAAGGTGCTTAAAACCCACATAACAGTTTGTACGTGGTGGGCGTTTAGCTGGTAGGCCTGCCCAACGCACTGTATTAGTGGAGGGGGGGCGTATACGGCAGCCACTTCCTTGCACATTTAAAAATTAACTCACCTATAAAACCTCGCATCTTCAAACAAATCCTCTTGTAACGCACCAGGGAAGGGCTCGTCGAACATGACCTGGTAAGCAGTCTGCGCGTTCAGGCGGTCGGACAGGCGCACCGTGTTGGTAGAGGAGGGCGCGTGCACCGCCGTGACGGTACCACGCGCTCCTAGCGGCACCGTCATGTTGC
This sequence comes from Heliconius pardalinus sergestus, assembly GCA_001486225.1. Classification (NCBI taxonomy): domain Eukaryota; kingdom Metazoa; phylum Arthropoda; class Insecta; order Lepidoptera; family Nymphalidae; genus Heliconius; species Heliconius pardalinus. Next base: position 8,484 of record FASU01008087.1, on the reverse strand, counting down.
GCGCCACGCACACCACGCGGTCGTACATCTTGAAATCAGCTGTTGTGTCTGGTTGTACGTTGCCGTCTTGCAGTTCTGGCTGTTGGATGTTATTCATTATTGGATTTAGACATATTGTTTGTTTGTGTGAAATGATTTTGGGCTGTTAAATATTAATCTGTTCTAGTGGTAATTCATAATTATTTGAATACTTGACTATAGATAAATTTTGGGAGAAAATAACTGCATAATTAAACATTTTTAATATTGTATCCACAATTGCTTGGCCATAACCGGTTTATACTGCTTTGTGACAAGCGGCATACGCCTCTTGTACTGATAGTAGCATCACGTATTTTATGTTCAATTTATTAAAAGTTAAATACATAGTTGGGACTACCACTGCACAAGTATGGAAAAATATATGTGATCAAGAAGTAAAAAAAAAGAAAAAGTCGTGGACCCATACTGTTCTTGATATTATAGGGGACGATTGACTATTAATCAATCAACTCATCAGGCGAAAGTGATAATGCAATGTCCAGTGTAGAAGAATAGATTTTTTTTTAATGTTAGAATAAACTTTATTTTTAAAAAGATTTTCTGGATCTATTTTTTGTGATCACTCAAACTCATCATCAATTTTTTTTCAATCCATTCCAAATATCTATCCATGTAAATAAAATAGTGTGAACTTTAATAACCTACCTTTTATAAAGCACAAGTAAAACTTCAATTCAAAAAAAAAAGTCAACAACCACAAACCTTAAACAACAAATTCCATTTAACATGTAAAGTGACCTTCCTCTCCTTAGCTTTCAACTCCTCTAACTGTTTCCCCAATGTCTTGGATAGAGCTAACATTTCCTCAGGCTCGAGCGCGTCTGAGCCGCATTCGCGTCTTAACGAGTTAGCGTGGGGTTGGCTTTTAATCCATTGGACTACGTCTTGTGGTTTGTTTTTGCTGTAAATTGATAAAAAAATATTTTAGGTCATTCTAGAATGAAATATTCTCATTTCCCCGCTCTGGTAAGACAAAGTGTGATGGCGAGTTCCGTCACCCATACCTCAATGTTTCGAATTCAGTTCGAAAGTGCAAAGAACAAAAATAAGTACAGAATACAAATTAATGTTAAATATATGAAAAATGTTGTCGCTTTCACCTTTTTCGCCTTAATAAAAAAAATACTAAATATTGAATCCAACTAACTCTTAACGCGGCGTCGAGTTCTTCCACTGGAAAACAATATGTTGAAAATAAGGCGGTGCGTGAGGAAGTGTCTTAACGTTAGGTTACCTCTGCCTATCCTGCTATATGCAGGATGATAGCGTGAAATAAAAAAATCCCAACTTACCTAAAAAAAAAACAAAAACAAAAGAAAACTTACCCAACCTCTCGCGGCCATAAATCACTTTCAAAGAAAATATCATTATTCAATGAATAAGTTAGTTTATCGAATAAATCAGGGAATTCCCTCGAATAGGCCTTCACTAGTTGTATACAGCGTTCGGAGTATAACCACGCGTTGGTCAGTTTACAGCGACGAGTGTAACCTGATACTTCTTGGTTCTAAAATATTAGTAAATATTACTTTGTTATTGAATATTATTAGTATTTGTATTGAATTTAAAAGTAATTTATTTATTGTAAAATGGTTTCACAATAGGGAAACAAAACTAATTTTTGTATTGATCAGAAAAGTTATAAAATTGACGTATAATTTTTATGATGTTAAATATGTTTCAAAATTAACAATAATGTAATTTATTTATTTATTAGGCAAGCCAACGTTACATACAAAAGATTAAAAAACACTTAAAAAAAGTACAAAAGTTTAAAAGTGTTTTACATTGTACATCACACATACAAGCTCGCTCAACATGTTTATAAATAAAACCAGGTATTCTAAGACCTAATATCATACACTTAAATTAAAAACAATAAAATAAAAATTCAACAACCATACTACCAAAACTTAAAAATAAAAAATATGTATATAGATATTACATTAGTTAAAAAAATAATAAAAGTAAACATTTTATTTTCCTTAAACAATGTGCCGGAGTCTCTAATGTTAAAGTTGAAGTAATATTAACTTTTCCTAAAACTTTTAACAATAATTTTTTCATTAAGCTTATATATTTTACCTTCTTATTAAATTTAAGGTTCAGTCCTACATTTAGCTTGTTCTGGTTTTCAGTGGGGAGGTCGTTACGTTCACCGATTACTACTAACACAGTGCCCGTGATACGTGACAGCATTTGTGTTGAGATACCTGTAAATTTGTTTAATAATTTTATTTTTATGAAAGTAGTAGTAGTAGTAGTAGTATAATATATTTTTAATAATATATTTTTAGTAGTAAATTTTATAATATATTTTTAGTAGTAGTAGTAGTAGTAGTAGTATAATATATTTTTAAGTAAAGAAACACAACAAGCTCCAGCACCTGCACGACCGTGCGTACGACCTGCACCCTGAGTAGTACGTACCGACGGCGGCGGCGGCGTGGTGCGCGGCGCGGTAGGGGCAGGCGGCGGCGTGCACGGCGGGCGTGGGCTCGGCGCACTCCAGCACCACCACCTTCACGCGCCCGCTGCGAATCGCCTCCGCGCTCGCCACCTGTACAATTGTTTTACTTAAGCTATCGCAAGAACCTCAGCGCTGTTGCAGCATTAATTCATTTTAGAACTTTGTCATTATTATTTACAGTTATGCCAATAAAAAAATATTAATAAAATTGTATAAAATCTGTTATAAAAATGCAACGAAATGTTATAATACTACATTCCCTCCGTCTACTCTACTATACACACACAACAAACACACACTAACAGTAGCTTCACATCCATAGTACTGTCCCTTAGTGACCAGGAACACTCGGTCTCCGGCGGGAAAGGCGAGGCGCGGGGACAGCGGGCGCGGCGGGGGTGCATGCGCGCGAGCTGTTTTCACCACGGCCTGCAGTGCGTACCCGCACGGCACGCTACACCACTGCTCCTGGTGCGTAAGGCGTGACGAGCCTTCCTCTAGTATGTATTTGTAACCTGAAGAGAGATAAATTATGTTGACTTTTTTTCGCTTCACGCCATATTCCGTATGTGGAACATGTGAAGGTCATAACATTGAGACGCTGTGCCGCTGTGCCGTTACGCCACGACGGATTTGATAACACATACTAATATATTACCCATATAATATAAACGCGAAAGTGATTCTGTCTGTCTATTACGCTATCACTCCTAAACCACTATGAAATTTGGAAAAATATGCGTTAGGTAAGCCTTATGACAAAGTAATGTACTACAGAAATAAAATAAACATATATTAGAATACGATTTTTTTATAGGGTGGAGCCTGAGGAAGTTACTTACGCGACACAGCATCTGTCTGTAAAAGTACCTGTTATGGAATCGATTCTCAATTAGGAGAAAGAAAAATTATTAAATGTACTCTGATAAGACGACAAACGTAGTGTTGCCGCTTTCGTATCGAAAATCAAGCAGTTAGTGGGAAACGGAGCAGTGTTAACTAGGTTCGCCCTGATTATCTTGTAGAAACAAGCATTTAAAAATAAACAATTTACTTTACATTAAGTGACCAAATTCTAAATTTATAAAAAATCTAATATCACTAAAACTTCCCTAACAAAGGTAAAACTAATTTGCTATTTAATGCTATTCTGCGAAGCTATTAGCTAAACCTAAAAAGCTAAAAAGAATTCTATAAACAAATACAAATCAATCGTAACAGCAAAAGATTTGTATTTTATTCTATAAAATCATCATCACTGGAATACATGACTTTTATTCAGACTATTATAGAAAAATAAATTACCTTGCAAATTAACAGCATGTATAATAACTCTGACATCATTCAATTCAATGCCAAGGCGATTCATATTGCTGAAAACAAACGACATGACATTCAATTAACTTTTTTATATATAATTTCAGAATACTATATTTAACTATAAATATACTAATAAAATATAATTACTGTTCAATAATAGTTGATCGTTCAGAAATCCATTGTTTATGCAAATTGCCTGTATTTTGTTCTGTAGAGAAGCTTGGCCCGTCTACATTATTATTTTGACTGTCGATGTGATGGAGACGCATTTGCTCATTTGATACTGAGATAACTCTAAAAATGATAACATTTTATTAATTAAATGAACTATTTCGCAATGTTGTATTAAATTAAGTAGTAGTGTATAATATTAAATTAATATTATTATCAATAATGGAATCATAAACAATATTATTTAAAACTAGGGAAGCTATAACTGAATATGGGAAAATTGGGAGTAATTTAAAATCATTACATTACCTATTTTCTCATATGTCAAATATAGCATAAAATTATAAAATATATGTTTTAATTAAAAAGGTATAAACAAAAAACCTTACTTAGCCCTAGTTAGATGCGGCCATCCGGCCCATATGACCTTGCCTAATAAATTGCGGGCAAGTTGCTGTAACGGCGGGTCGATACTTTCAGTGGGAACTACTTCAACTATCATACTCTCATTGCGAGAAGGTTGGTCAAACACTTTCACCTTACATTTCTTTATACTTGTCTGGAGGAAAGATTCAAAATTATTTTTTTGTTTGTAAATGATTAGCGTTTTGTCATCACTACTCAAGAGATGAATATATAAAAAAAGATTATATTTAATTCTATTAATAAAAAGAGGCATTGGGTTCTACTTTTTAATATGAAATGTAATTTTAACTTTTTGAAAATTTACAACAAATAATAATTATTATAGGGTCAATATATGTTTAAGCAACATTTTATACTTAATTCCATTTCACTAATTTCTAGTTTACATCCTACAGAAAACATATTTATCTCTTTTTATGTCACTATTTCCTTTCAATGATTTATAAGCTACAATAAAATACTTCAAAATAAATACAAATTAAAGGAAATTACTTTAATTGGCTAAATAAAATATATTTTGTTATTGAAAAATATATTTTAGAACACCCAACAACACCAATAGTTTGAAACATTTAACAGTTTTTTGTGGTCACAGGACCATATGCCAAATAACTCACCCTATATCTTAAATGGCGTAACGTTGGGAACCCTGGATACAGTAAATCTCTGTCGGCATTGGGGAGGACACCACGTTTCAGCTTTTCTTCACTCAACTCAAGTTCAGAGCGCCATATTTGCAATTCTGACGCGTGACATTGTTCTATTGTCGGGAAGTATTGTGGGGCTTTAGTGGGACCTAGAAGTAGAAGAAATAACCTCCACTGAATTCTGGGGGCACTGCGCGTTGAGTGGCAGAACTCAAAACCTCGCTTTGCCTCGACACCAGAGAGAAGATATGAAAATATTAATTTAAATAAATATTTAATATCCTATAAGTAATTGCTAGAAAATAGAATCGAATGGGACCCTCGCGGTACTATTCCTACGAAGCGTGAAGGCATCGATCAGTTGAGTTGCAGGCACCACACGGTGTTTGTCACAACAATGGTACTATAAACTACAGCTGTGTGAATACATAATACAATATGGCGGTTCCTAACAGCGCGTTTGTATAACCGGTTGATTACCTTAGTACACATATTCAGTTTATATTTAGTTTATACATAATTATTATAGAATAACGTTTAATCTACATATACAATTAGAATTGTTATACAATTTAGGTATGTACCTAAATTATCAGGTGTCCATTCATATGAAAGCATTGGTCCATGCATATTTCTTTTTAGTTCCTCTTCAGTCAACCTCAGATAGCAAGGCGCCATTGCTGATAGAAGTTTTTTCTAAAATAATAACGTCAAATAATAAAATAAGCTGAGCGATCTAGACAACAAGATTAATCATTCATTAAAAAAAACATGTAAAAGTTATTGATTAACTTATTTTATATGAAATAGAAACAGATTTTATAAAATCAATGTTTCAAGTTTTTAAACATGTTATAAATAACAGAACAACATTTCATAATTTTGGAGGTCACACACTAAGAAGAGAAAAATATATAAACAAACACAATTTGGAACATGCGTATAAAAATTTTGACGTAGCTTGATTGTTATTGAGCTTACGTGCATTGTTTAGACAGTTTCCAAGAGTACATAATTTTTTTTATGTTTTTAAATATTTATCTACCATAACATCATTTCAGTTTTTATAATAAAACTAAAATCTGAAAACTATAAACTTACTTCATTAATAAACGGTATTAAGACGACAGCCTCCCAATCATTCTTTTTGCCATTGAGATCAGTTTCAAAGTTGAGTGGATAATAATGTACTATAGGTGAATCTTCATCAGTCATTAAATCATGGAATGGTGACGGTAGTAAATGTTTACTTGCAGCAGGTAACACAGCAAGGAGCTAAAATTATTTGTTATCTATAAAACAATATTTTTAATCTGATGCTCATAATATTCATTAACTAATATTAAAATTAGAAGGAGGATATTAGAACTAGGAGGTAATCGAATCCATAGGTTTCGATTTCTACTTCTAGTCTGTTTTTAACTATTGGACCAGTAATGGCCTACTGGTCTTTTTTATTTTATTTTAAAATTATTAAAAATATTAATTAAAGGGAACATATTGTGTTTCAAATTTAATTGAATATAAAATAATTCATTACCTTGATTGTAGGATCTAACCCACAACCATTGTTTATATTCTCACTGCACTACTAGCGGCAATAAAATTGTAAAACAAAGACGAAAATACCTGTTCAAAAGGTTTAAAAGGTTCTCCAAGTTCAAATTCAAACTTCAGATCTTTAAATCCTTTAATATCTGATATGTATGGTGCATAGTGGTGGGGATAATACCAACACCAAGACGGACAGCCTTTGTAATAGTAATATAGATTCCATTGAATCGCTCTTACATAGCCTTCTGCTTGATCTAATAATACTTCACTGAAAAATATTATTGTATTTAACTTAATTTTTAACAATGTTTGATTAATGTCAAAATTGTATATTTCGAACCTTCGAGAACACAGTACCGATAATACTAATAATAATTAAAAAGTCTACTTACTCTGTCACTTTGGAGTAATCCAATTTATTCATATAGTAATCTTTTTTATGTAGAACAAACTCCATTTCAATGTTTGCTTCCTCTGAAATTAAAATTAGTTTTAAACCTAAAATAAAATGTTATATAATTGTTTCCCCCCCCATATAATAGACATGATAGGCAGAGAGAATCAAGTGTTAAGACACTCCTTTTCATACTATCTGCCAAATTTATGAGACATTGTATATTAGCCAGTGGAACTCAAAACCGCGCTTTGTTTATCCAAGCAGGGGAATAAAAATAATTGCAAATTTCCATGAATGGAGATCGAACTTAAAAAAACATTCGCATATTTACAATCAGACACTACTACTACTGTGATACAACAGCTTACTACCTCATATTCTATAACTAAAATAGAAAAAATACCATCACTTGTTTCTTCATATTCGTCATCATTCTCCATATCATCCATATACTGTAACAAAAAATAATTAATCATAAAAATATACCATAGATGATAAATATTATTTTTTCTGACAGTTCCTATTGTTATATTAAATTTGCAATGTAATATTAAAAAAGATATTATATACCAATTAAACTTGAGTATTTAATAAAATTTAAAAGAAAAGTAATAATAAATATGACTTACCATCTCCTGTGTAGCATTTATTAATGCTTGTAATTCATCATCAGGTTTATTGGCTTTAATATCATCTATATTTATATTAAATGTATCATCGTTATTAGGTTTGTACTGAAAAATAAAAAAGGTACATCAGCATAAATTAAGAAGTGTATATAACATAAGTAATACTAAACATATTTGTTATAGTTTTTCCGCTTAAATTAGAGATATGGCATGTTATGTGGCGTAATTCGACGCCGTGATTTATCTCGCTAGTATGAAAGCTAGAAAGCTAGCTAGCAGTGAAATAAAAATAATTTGCTACCCCACATGGGAATTGAACCCACAACTGATGATGTCCAATTGTGTATCAACCCGTCTTCTTTTCTTCCCTGTATCTTTTTAAGACTATAAAGTGATAAAAAGAAACATAACTATAGACATGATATACATATTTCTTATATTTCCAAAGTTCCAAGAAATTATTTAAATATCAAATTGGTCAGCCAATGCTCCAGGAATTATATAGTATATAAGATTTAGTATAAAATATTGTACCTCTTTCCTCTCCAATGCATTAGGACGTCTACCAGTCTTAGCTTCAAAAAATTTCAAATCTGCATAAGTATCTTGGAATTTTTCTTTATCTATTTTAGCTAATTCTTGCATAAATATTTCAAATCTCTCTAAATTTAAATCTCCTGCTTCATTAATGTAGCCTAAAAGCATATTATTTATTAGGAGACAAACAGTAAGATAAATTATTTAATTTCAGATCATAGAAAGTGATCCAAATACCAATCAAAGTTCAAACAATTACAATGTTAATTTGTAGCTTCACTCATATAGCAA
>FASU01008079.1:10492-21976 GCA_001486225.1 Heliconius pardalinus sergestus | reverse complement strand
CCGCATATAGCAGGGTAAGCAAATGGAACTTAGTGTTAAAACACTTTATTGTCCACTTTCCGCCGAATTATCGAGGCATTGCGTGTGAACGGAGGAACTCAAAACTCCCAACTTCCGCTTGTACCACGGCAACACGACGGCCGAAATTATAATTAATTTATACTATCTTATTATACCATAAAAGTATTTAATTTATAAATATAATTTATCTTATCTTATTGTTCATAGTACATAAGGCGTATTTGTTTTTTTCATTATGATCGAGACAAGCAGTCTTCCGTTTGTCGTCTAATATTAAGCGTCATGGCTGATTGTAATAAGTTAAGAAAAACATTATATGAATTGAATAATATAACGCATTTGTTAAAAATATTATTTAAAATATATGAAGAAACAATATAATTTGATATTATATTTAACAGATCACTCGGGGGATTGATTGTGTTTAAGATATTTTAATTTCAACGCAATCTCTCGAACATGATATCAAAAACGGAGAACGGAATAAAGTGTGAAATTGTTATCTTTTTTATTGTAATATAGTTTAAAATCAACTTAAAAACTTAAAAGTTACAAAAAGTAACGGTCCTCCAGCGGGTTCGCCCGCTTGAAATAGACGATTATTTGTTTAATATTATTTTTATATATTTTGGGAAAACTCGTTTATTATTTTGGTATAATAAACGATATAGCACCTTTCCTTCCTTTAGGAAATTTTCTATTTGCTCGCAAAATGTCGTATTTATTACAAAATGTTTAGTTATTTCTTATCTAGGATCTTATCTATATTCAACAGGTAGCTGTTGCTCTACAATCTCCTCTTTCTTCCAGTGAAAGTCCTATGAAAAGCGGTTCAGCTTTTGCGGTTTAAAATTGTTTCTTGGTGTTTTAGTATCGTAAAAATAGTTTTACATTCGAAAATTCGATTATTTTGAAATCACAGACACTTCAATTACACTTTTGTCTATAGGTACATATAGAATTAATTCAATCCAATGCCAAAGCAAATCAATTAAAATGCTTAGTAATACGTTATTAATTATTTCTTAGTTTGCTTTAGCTGGATCACTAAAAATGTAACTGATCGCTGCCTGTACATAATTAACAATGGTCTCTTTGCGTGTTTGTTCACGGCACTGTCAGAAACGGCTTAACCGTTTTAAATGATGTTTTCAAAATTTTATCTTGGGTAACTTCTCTTTATATTTTGTGTTGGTTTTATTTCAAACGGTTGATAATTTTAAAAAATTATATGAATCTTCAAGTTTATGATGGCTCTAAGAAATAATTACGAAACAAATTCTTTAATTTAATTTTCCACCCAGGCGAAATCGCGGGCATTGCTAGTGCTTATATTTAAATCAAAAATATTTTAATATGTATATTGTATATGTTTATAAAAGTTACAATACCACAAACAGAAATTACAAGTATCAGACCAGTACTAAATGGTTTTCAGTATAATTTGAAGCGTAACACAATACGCTACTTAACTACGCTTATCGAACTAACATTATAATTGCCGTAACCGCATTGAGGTTTAAACAATTAAATATTATATTATTATTAATATTATTATTTTTCATTTACAAAATTATATAATTGTCAAATATAACCATCTCCTTTTTGTGGGAGTCGGTTAAAATACTTCTCTTCTTATACATTTCATAATTAAATTGTTAAACAACTGTTATTTAATTTAATTTTTATATGAAAATGAGATTATTTTTGATTTGTAGTAAATCTAATATATGCTCTTGTTTATTATGTTATTTAGTTTACTGATATTTATATCACGTATAATCTAATTTTATTACAAAATATATTTCGGTCTGTATAATAAAATTTAATTTATTAATTATACTTTTGTATTTTTTTGTTTCAGGAACAAGTACATGTGGCTGATTTTGAATCGTATGCTGCTTTGTTGTGTGGGAAAAAAATAATAAGCTAAAGATTTTTTAATTAGTGTTGTAAATAAATAAAATTTAAAATAGAAACACGTTTTTTTTTCACTTCAAAATTTTAATTCTTATTACAAGAATTACATTAAAATCTTAGAAGCTAGGTTTAAAAGAAAATAATTGATCTAAGTCTGGTTAAGTAATTTCGAATTCATTTGAAAAAAATAATAATCCACTATGGATAGTAAGAAAGTTTAATTATCTTAGTGGAAGATAAAATATGGATTCATAATGTTACATAGTCCTATTCACTTAGAAGAACGTCGATCTTTACAAATATTACTGTATTTTTGATGAAATTCAAAAAAATTAATAGATTATTTCAGTTTATTTTGATGTTTGTGCGTTTGATATTTAATCATTTTTTAAAACTGGCAACATTCATCAAGTGAACACTATTTACGTCATAAACATAATTTTTCGTTATATTGTATAGAAATATATTACTATATACTTACTTATACATTGCCCAACAGTTATTTCTAAATAGTTATTTATTGCCTAAAGTGGTAAAGTTAATGGCATGCCCACAAATTATCGTGGAAATGTCAAATGCAATATAAGTAATACTAATTTGGTGTCAGTATTAACTTATAATTAGTTCATAACTTGAATATTTAGCTAATTGATTTAGTAATCGACAAACAAGATTTGAATAAAACATTATCAACCTGTCATCTGTATGTAAATTGTTTATTACAAATATTTTATAATATACACTTCAATAATATTATTAATGAATTTTTCGTAAGATATTTAATGTATAAAATAACTATTCCTATTTTCTCTAAAGAAAATGAAACAAACTCATCATACAACACTTAGTGATAATGATCCATGGTTAAGTCAAAGGAAATTATGTTTATTTTAAAAGTACATAAATTTAGTATAGAATATGACAAATGCCTTAAATAAGTTTTCACAGCTGTAACACCTCACTTGTACAACTAGATCTTAGGTAATATTATTGACTTATAATAATAACTTGACTCCTGTCAATTCATTGCACTCTCTTGCGGCTTAGGCTGGTAGTTGCAGCTTCTTACCTTTGAGAACTGGAAAGAAACAACAAAAATTATATATTAAAATTTAATACAAAAAAAAGGAGTGATTTTAAAAATCTGAATATTTTATTCAATTAGGCCATTACAGGCACTTTTGAATCGTTAAGTTACTTAGAAATGTCGGTAGTGTCAGTCCTACAGTAAGGCAGTTCTGTATTTAGTAATATTAGTAACATTAGATATACAAATTATTTATCTAGGCAGATGGAATCTAATAATAAATTGCTCCATTCGAATTTTTGACATCGCGTCATTATCGTGGTTAGTGGCGAAACTTAATGCCATTCTTTATCTTCATACTTTTACTATTTTTCGGTTAAGAAAAAAATAATTCATTCACCTGAGCGGAAATGTAACTGTCGTGTTTACAGCAAGATGCTATACCACAGTGCCAATATGGCCTCGTATTTTTTAATAATTCAGTATATAGTACTATTATCATATCAACAAATCAGTGTTAATTTTCATTTTGTGAGAATCCTCATAAAAAAGTATTATAATTTTGTAGAGGCTATGATAGCACATCAGAACCAATCATTCAAATACCACTTAGAATGGTGTTAAGATCTGCTACTCAACAAGCCCCATCATGCCACCCCAATAATATATAATTGATAGAGTATTAACTCCAACATTGTACAATATTAGAAATAGTATTGTATAATATTTGAGCAACTAAATATATTCATGAATATAGTATCTGTGACTAATACATAGATAATGGAATAAGCAGAGTTGAAATGTAGCAAAAAACTGCATAAAAAATAAGCAGTAGATAAACAGGAATAGACATATTCATTAATACATTATATTTTTTTTTATGAACATATGCTACATTGTTATGACAATTCAAAAATAAAACAACATGTAAGAACCTTGGAAGCAACATTGCTGTACAATGTCATAATTATAACTATAGATTTTTTTGTTTACTTATGAATAAGTCTTCATTTTAATTACTGATTTAAATTTTTTTTATCTTTATGGTAGAAAACTCCTAGATTTTTTATGTATTAATTATCAGTTCAATTATACATATGTGAATAAGATTTTAATAAATTATAAAAGTAGATAGTTATAATGGGAGCTAATTTACATTTTATACATTTTTATTTTCAATATCTATAAATACAAACATACCTTTAGTAATGTAGAGGTAGAAGAAATCGCAGTACAAAACAGTCTGTACTATGCCGGCAACAATGGCAATTGGCTCATGGTGGTTTTCAACAATGTAACGGTATATCTGTAAAGACAAACAAAATATTAATTCAATATAGTTAAACATACATTTTCACTTACAAATTCTATTTCACATTTAGCAGTACAAGTAAAAATATTTTGGTGTTAAGACACTTTGTTCTCTATTTTCTTTCTCTGGTGGCATAACTCAACGCCACTTTGTCTATTAGTACAGGGAAATGAAAATATTTTGTGCACTCAAGTTGCTTGTAATCACATCTGACATTGCACTGCTGTGCCACAAGTCTCGCAATAACTTTCAATTATAAGAACTCTTTAAATTAATTTCCTTACCCAGTTCAAAAGATATAGGCCTCTGTAAGAACCCAATGCAAACAAGTAGTGTGATGTGATACTTTCAGCTTCTCCAGTCTTAGAAACCAAAAATAGTTGTGGGAGAATTGCAACCGATTCTAAATAAATAGAGAATGTCCATAATATCTGTAATTAAGTTATAAAAAATATAAGTTATTTAAAATAATATATATATATTTTTTGTAGTTTAGCTTTCAAATATTAGTGATATAAGAAAATGTAACTTCAATCTGTGCATAGATAAATTAAATGTTTTAATTAAAATAGAGCAATGAACTATACTAACCTCCATTACAGTGAACTCACGATTAATCAGTAAAGCCAGAATAAGAGATGGAATTAAGAGGAATTCAATCCTGAATGTGTCGTGGTTGTGATCGTATGTGGCTTTAAACTTGACATACATTAAATAAACAGTCGCGTATGATGCAGCCAAGAACACAATTTTCATTATAGTGTTATATGGAGACACGAATGTGGTCACCAAGTCCAAATACCGGGTCGTGTATACTATAGAAAATAGTATTTGCGATTTGCCAGATATTCCTGAAATATTGCAAAAAACATTACAATGTATCTTCTACTTACGTATTAGAAAATAAACGGAACATGCCGGCTGGTATATTCACCTGCACATGATCTGGTTTTCCATATTTTAAGTAATAATATTATAATAGCTAACAGGTGGGACAAGTCCGCAAGTAAACGGAATATATTCATGATTTAATGTTTTATGAAGTATCCTAAATTAGACGCCGCGTAAACTAACTCGACAATCTTCTCATCGAGCAAAAGTGACGTGGCTGACTGACAAAGAATGGTAGTGTTGCTAGTTTCAAAAAAATAAAATAATGTATACTTGTACCGAAATATATTTTATTAACTTTTTTTTCAAATGGCAAACTTAAGAATTAATATAAAGTTATGCTTTTTGCCCCATGCACACTTAGCTTTGTATTCGGTAGGATTTTCAGCTGATTTTGACAATGTCAAATGTCAATTGAAATACTATTGAGTATTTTGCAATAGAAAATTTGAATAATATTTCATTTATAGAATAATTATGTTTATTTTGTGAATTAAAATAACAAGTATGGGGAGGATTATAAATAAATTAATAGACTGGAATTCTTATGCGTCAAGGGTAAAAATATACAAAAGGTGCGTAATCTAACCTATTCTACAAAAAGTTTTTGCTCTAAACATGAAATAAAAGAACAACAAGAATAAATTGTTTATTATTTTTTTAGTTCTATAAGAAGATTGTATAGCTCTGACAGTGGTAAAAATATAGATATTGCTAAAATTAGAAATTTTAGTATAGTAGCCCATGTTGACCACGGTAAAAGTACGTTAGCCGATCGCTTACTTGAATTAACTGGAGTTATTAAACCTGGAAATGAAAATAGTCAAGTATTGGATCAATTACCTGTAAGTATCTGGATCAACTAACTATAAAAAAACTAATAACTATACTAATACTATAAAATACTAATAACTATATTATTTGAAACACTTAATATGATTTTAGGTTGAAAGGGAGAGAGGTATAACAGTAAAAGCAGTAACGGCATCTTTAAACTACACCTACAATAATGAAAAATATTTATTGAATCTAATTGATACACCAGGGCATGTAGATTTTTCCAATGAGGTAATTAAATATTGTTTCTTATCTTCACATTTTATTCTGCTAGAGTAGAGTAAGTAAAAAAAACACCTAGTTTCACTTGATTCTATACTTTGATTTTTACATGTATTTATGACAGTGTGTTGAGTTTTGAAACTAAGTGCTGCACTTATATTAAATAAAATTTTGGTACACTAAAGCTGGGACACATCATTAATTCATTCCCCTAAGTGTGTATAATTCCCACTGTGCCACTATAAAGCAATGCCTTTATTATATAAAAGTTTTAAATTATCACCTTTTCAGGTTGTTCGCAGTGTAAGGGCATGTCAAGGAGTAATATTATTAGTAGACGCAAATGAAGGTGTCCAAGCACAGACTGTTGCCGTTCATTCTTTAGCTAAACGAAACAATTTAGTCATAATACCCACACTCAACAAAGTTGATTTGCCGAGGGCTGATCCAGAAAATGTGAAAGCCCAATTGAAATCACTCTTTGACATAGATCCAGATTCAGTTATGAGTATATCTGCAAAGAAAGGTTGGGGGGTCAAAGAATTGTTAGAAGCTGTCATATCTCGAATACCACCCCCACCAATAAGTGATGAAAAACATTTTAAAGCTTCAATAATAGATACTTGGCATGACAAATATAGGGGCATAATGTGCTTAGCTTATATAGAATCTGGTATGATTCAAGTTGGCCAAAGCGTCAAGTGGAGGTCAGACTTGAAACAGCACACTTTGAGATATTTGGCACTCTTAAGGCCAAATGAAGAACCAATTGAAAAAGCTGTTGCTGGTCAAGTTGTAATGGTGGGTGAGTGTAAAGACCATTTGCAAATAAAATTAGTAATCTTTATATGGCATTACATTATCAATAGTCAAACACTACACTCTGCTTTACCTTAATAAAAAATAATTTTTACAAAGTTATTTCTCCAAATGGCAATTCAAACTCCCAACCATTGCATTGTCATTATCCACATAATATGAAAATATAAAATACTTTGTGTATATTTATTCTAATAGTATTAACTTTTGAAGGTTGTGGACCAAAAAGTGGGGGCTGTGTAGGTGACCAACTTCTGTCCCTCGAGTCAGCTGAAAGTACTAAAATAGCTTCCGCACCAACTGTCAAGCATATGGTGTATGCTGGTATCTTCCCATCAGACCAGTCTCAACATATACAATTGGGAGATGCTATTAAGAAACTATCCTTAAATGACTCTGCAGTCAGTGTGAATGTGGACTCAAGGTAATAGGTTTTTTGTTTTTTATTTTATTATAACATTTATATGCTGTGCAAATGTTATGTGGAATAGATTTAAATAAAATATTGTTTATTCATATAATCATTATAAAGTTGAGGATTTATACTAGGTTTATGTTTATGATATCTATTTGAGGAATGGTTATTTTTAATTTAATATTTTTTTGTGAATTACTATAAAAATTTTCTCAAATACTGGTTAAAGAGTTTTTCAATGAAAACAAAGAAGTATAATTTAATATTTTTTATGATTTTATTTTCAGTCCAGCCTTAGGGCAAGGATGGAGAATTGGTTTTTTGGGTCTGCTACATCTTGATGTGTTCACACAACGTCTTTTGCAGGAACATAAGGCAGAAGCTATTTTGACTGCGCCATCGGTACCTTATAAAATAAAGTAATCATACCTATATAATAGCTTCAAATGATTTGATACAGGAATATTACGAAATAAAACCAATTAGGTTAAAAAAATAAACAATTTTTGTGATTTTTTTTCCAGAGTAAAAGGAGCAAAACTTTTGAAACAGTACAAGGGTGAAGAAGTGATTATAACAAATCCTTTACAACTACCGGATCCCAACAATATTGTGGAATATTATGAACCTTTTGTGATTGGTAATATATTTATGAGTAAATTTTATAGGTGTATTAAATAATATTAAATATTTTCTTTTTTTCGCTTCGATGTCGGGACAAAGCGCGGTGTTGAGCTCCACCACTCAACATATAATGCCTCCAGGATTCGGTGGAAAGTGGGAGACGGACTTAACACTAGGCTCCCTCAGCCTACACTGCTATATGCGAGATACAGCGTGAAACTAAAAAAATAAAAGTTTTATCACAATCCGTTTAGCAGTTTTAGCATGAAAGTGGAACAAAATATCCATTTTTCCATTATCCTCACAAACTTTATTTATAATATTATATAAATTAATAGGATTAAAGTAATAATGTGATAATTGTGCACTTCAGGTACAATAATAACGCCTGTAGAATATATAGGCGCAGTAACGTCACTATGCGTAGACCGTCGGGGAACCCCCCTCCCGTCTAGTGCGGTTGACGACAGAATGACGCTAATACAATTCGTTTTACCATTATCAGAAGTTGTTATAGACTTTCACGATACGCTGAAGAGTTTGACGTCTGGTTTTGCTAGTTTCGATTATCAAGACCATGGGTTCCATCCTAGTGCTTTGGTCAGAGTGAGTATGGTTTCAAAAAGTAGTTTGGTAACAAGTTTCGAAATAGGGAACAGAGTGTTATTATGCTCTCTTTTCTTACCCTACATAAGTGATTCATAAAGTAAACCATTAATATTTAACAAATAACCTACTTTTATGTTATATCAGATGGACATAATGTTAAACGGCGTGCTAGTGGACGAACTATCAACAATAATCCACATCAGCCGTCTAGAGTACAACGCCAAGAGGCTAACTGCAAAGCTGAAGGAAATGATTCCACGTCAAATGGTGCAGGTAATTCATAATACACGCCACATACTAATACATTTATTAAGTTTCTATGTAACACACTACCTGCGGGCAGAGTTCATTCTCGCACTTATTTGTATTGGGCACGTGGGCAAAAATAGTAGTAGTAATAGTGCTAAATAAATAGTAGATATTTATATAAAAAAATGTTTTTAGGTTGCAATACAAGCAGTAGTGTCTGGAAAAGTTTATTCACGAGAAACAATAAAGGCGTATCGTAAAGATGTTACTGCGAAGTTGGTATGTATTTTGTATATACTTTTTTAGCTTCATTTTGTATGTAAACATAGCAGGGTAAACAGACGGAACCAGGTTATTATTATTAAGACATTCCATTCTTATTAACATATTTACGTTCACCAGTTTTGGCCAAGTTCTGGACGCATTGCGTGTTGCGTGGCGGAATGCAACGCTGCCAATTGACTCTTGAATGTTTTATATGTTTGGTATTTGTGTGTAAACAATAATTTTAATAATTATTACAAAATGTATATTCTTTTTTTTTCGTAAGATTTATTTATATTGTATCAGCTTCACGCTGTATCCCCACTTCCCGTCGAATTTTGGAGGCATATTTATAGTTCCAAATTAATTTTAATTTCAGTATGGTGGTGATGTTACGCGCAGAAAAAAGTTATTGAAACAGCAAGCGGAAGGAAAAAAGAAAATGAGAAGTGTTGCCAACATTAAAATACCAAGAGACACTTTTATAGACGTATTAAAGAGATAGAATTAAAACATTTATTTAATTTTAATAATAATTTTATTTATTTTTTTCATAAATCTTATAAAGTACAAGATTTTTCTAAAAAACATGAATATGTTGTATTCTTTTCTCTGATCTAAGACGAAGCGTGGTGTGAATTATCCAAACGATCATTACCCAGATAATTACCCAGGGATGTAAATATAACTTCAAAATTGTAGATTTAGGTAAAATAAAAAGACATTTTTCTAATATAAAATACTTACTATTATTTATTACAAATTCATTATTTCAATAAGTCATTGCATATTTAAAAATCATAAAAAATAAATTGTAAAACATGCTGTATGTTTGTCTGTAAATAAACAAAATAACTAAGAAATTGAAAAAAACAATACAGATTATAAACAAAATATTCATAAAACATACTTATTTGAACGAAATTGGTAAACTTTTTAAATTAATGGTAATTTTTGTGAGTGCAACACTAAACTAGTAACTTATTAAAATACTAACATAACATAATTATATATAATGTGTCTTTCGAGTAAAAGTACCAATAGTTTGCTCCACTTATCGTCCAATTTCCGAGACATTGCGTGTTGAATGACGGTACTCAACGCCGCGAATTGAATCTATAACCATCTCGTACAATTAGACGCTATTTAGCTGACAGTCTCTAATAATCAATAATTAATATAATATAAACAGTAAAAATGTATACAACGCCATTCATTTGATCCTCGCAGTCTAATCTAAGGCAAAAAAGTAAAATTCTTGCAAAAGCTTCAATGGACAACAATTATATATAATTAAAAACATTTCTCCCAAATTCTATCTAATTTATAAATAACAAGTGAAATGTATAGAATTTATATATCCAATTAAAATCAACATTTTTTTTGAGATCTTTAAAAAATATTAAATGTAGGCATTTAAAACAAATAATAATAATAGTAGTAATTGTTATTAGCCATGAGTTTCTTACATCATAAAGTTTCAATCACAAGCTCTTTGGAGAAGGCTTGGGAGTTGACTCCTATTCATATTTGTCATAATAAAAAATAAGAAAAAATATTTTCTATTGATATGATTATATTTTAATAAGATCTTTCATTCTAGGGAATTTTACATAGTTTAAATGAAACCCTTTACCTAGATTAATTGACTGTATTTAGTATTAGAACTTTTTCTGATTGCTTGTATCCAGTAACCTCACACTACTGCAGTGTTAAAAATATTTAATACTAAATTTCCATAGTTAACTCGGTTAAAGAATCTCATTTAAAATTATTATATTTTGCCAAGATTTTATCACAGCATTTTATTTTGTTGGAATAGTTAATTATAATTATTTTTACATTCTCTCATTACTTTAAGAGAAAAGTGCCAAGGGTACTAAATTCCAAACAATATCATTTATTAAAAGAAATTAATTATTTTCTGATTTGTTTTGAATTTCTAATTTAATTTATAATTGTTTTCATGAGCCATACGATTATTTTGGAAATTTGTGCACTTGTAGGATACAAGCTGTATTCAATATTACTAAATATAAAATGAAGAAAAAAATATTTTTTTTATAATTGAGTGAAGCAAGCGGAGCGCTCTACTGGAGACTTTTTACACTCTTCGTCACCAATAGGCTCCCAAACGGCTTGACCGATTGAGATGAAAATTTGCAAACATGTAGATATGACCATGTAGATGGTAAAAAAAATCATTTCTCGCTTTGCTCACCGGTCGCACCGGGCATCATAAGGAAAAGAGGCATCAAAGTCGACGATTACTTT
>FASU01008025.1:81-11125 GCA_001486225.1 Heliconius pardalinus sergestus | reverse complement strand
TAGGGATTTGGAGTGACGAATGTCTGAAGGAATCATATTCCAGAGTAGTTAAATTATAAATTGGGACAAACATTTTTTTTAGTTTAACTTGGTATCCCGTATAGTACGATAGACAGAGGGAACCTAGCGGTAAGACACTCCATCTCCTTTTCTGTCCAATTTTTCGACAAACTGAGTGTTGAGCGGTACAATTCAATTTATGTTAATATTAGATAAATTAAATAAATCATAAATAAGGGAAATCCCTCAGTGGATGTGTGCAAATTTAGACATTGGCCACATTTCTCAAAAATCATTATCAATTATTAAATAAAAAAAGATATAACAACATAAATATTCACTTCTTTCTAATAGCCAGTTTAATATCCTCAGTGTGATGAAGACGACTTGCTAAAGCTGCTTCTAGCGACGCTAGTGCTGATTGGTAGCGCTCGTGAGCGACGCTCAACCTTTCTAGTATCTGGAAATTTGATATATTTTTTCAGCTTCACGCTGCATCTCGCACATAACAGGGTAGGCACGGAAAACTTGCGAATCTAGCGTTAAGATACTTTTCCTATTAAGACACTTGTTCTCCACTTTCTGAATCAGAATATCCTCGGACCTTGGAGCGCCGCGGAAATGCCATGATTTGCCTCGTTAGCATAGCGGGGAAATGAAAACGTTGAATATTTTATTTCCTCTAGATACTAAGAAGAATAAGAGAGAAAAAGGGAATTGCAACTTTAAACAAACAGTCGTAAGTCGAAGCAGTACCTGCATTGAAATAAGTCGCGCAAGGCGCGGCGGCGCCAACGAACGCGCGCAGTGCAACGCTGCGCGCCGCCGCCATGCCGCACTCAGCGCGCAGCACTCGCGCGCGGGGCCGCCTGATATGCGGAACCTGCACGAGGACGACACTGTTTAAGTTCCAAGCACGTGTGTCAAATCAAGTATATGTATGTATGTCCACGGGGGACTTATCCTTGTCCACTTATCTGCACAGTGAAGGTAGAAAATGACAACTAAACTAAACTTTTACGCCCGTCGTATTGCTTAAAAACAACCCAAGGTGGGGCTTCAAATTAATGGGTAGACCTAATTTCTTCAAACATCGAAAAAGAAGAACCCCGCGGGATCTTCTTCATAAAACAAAGTCGCTTTCCGCTGTCTGTCCTCATATATGCTTAGATCTCAAATTTTTTTGCTGACATTGCAAACGCAGACTGATCTTTACGAGATTTACCCAAATGATGTGCTAAGTATTGAACAACTTGAAAAAATCTACAGAACAATCCGCGACGGTATGTTTTATTCTTATGGATAAGATAACCCACAATATTTTTTTGTTTCATTTTCATTTACTTTTTACGGGAAACAATGGCTAATTTCGGAAGCGATTTTAAGCATTACAACATTAATCCTTATCTAATTAAGTACCTTAAATACATTATTGATTTAATATAGACAAATGAAACTCTTAACCGCATGTAATTTAAATTAACATTTTCGAAGATATTACAGGTTTAAAATGCAGAGATAAAGCGGCTGTGGCATAATTGGGTGTATTAAGTAAATAATTCAATGGTTTTAGCGGGCGAAGCCAAGAGCGGGTCGCTAGTACAACATAAAACAAGATCACTAGGGATAGCACACCATTGTATGCACTCTTAGCTCATAAAGCGATGATTCTTTCTAGTTTAAATTAGAGTCTATATTTTAACAAAATCGGTCCAAAGGCTTTTTTGAGGTTTTTTTGGCTGGGATTGACGGGTATTTGATATAATTTTTTTCTATTGTATAATTTTAAACATAATAATAATGTCTAATAGATTAGACTGTATATGTAAACCATTGCTGCGCCATCTCGAGAGGGATGGAGAAGAAACTTAAATACTAACATAGATATTAAGATTTTATTGTTACTAACAAAATGAGTCATGTTACTCGATATAATTGTAAATAAATAAATAAATATAGAAAGTTACAAAACAGCGATGGATTTATGACTTTAACTAACTTAGTTTGACGTTGTATTTTTAGTGTGGTAGCGAGAAAGCAGCACCAGCAGATTCGATCAGTTATTCTGACTCCGCATATCCCACAAAGAGATCGCATCTCCACAGCATTCTTCCTTCTTTCATTCTTCTACTATGATACCCACGTTTCGCCGTCGTATGACAGCGTCGGTACCAACACTGCTCCGTGTACGGCCAAACGTGCAGTTGTGCTCACGCTTCGTCGTCTCATCAATCTAGCTAAGACAGCAATAAGCCGCGTCTATCTCGTATGATATGACTTTAGAATAAAACAATTCTTACGAATTAAGTTAACTTTAGAAAAATACTTTAGGGACTGTTTATTATAAGACCTGTCTAAATTGATCAAAAAAATATAGCATACAAATTAAAAAACGTGTTTTACCTATAAAACAATCGTCGTAACGAATCCATCACCTCGGAGAGCAGAGAGAAGGAGGCGCAGGGCGTGAGGTCCACCTGGCGCGCCACGGACAGCAGCTGGCGCATAGCCTCGCTGGCGGGCCGCCCGCCCAGCTCCTGGCGACACGACGACTCCAGGGACTCTAGACACCTGCACAATTTATGTTAAGATCATATTAATATAAGACAATCATTATTTTTCTTTATAGCTTACTATCCCACCAGGAAGGCTTTACAAAATATAATCTTTGTGACGCTGTTTACATTATGGTACTATATGTAATGGTTATGGAGACCATTCACACATAGGAGCATATTTATATCTATACAATTCGGCGGAAAATTGAGAACGGAACTGTCTTAATAGAAACTATGTGTCTTAACATTAGAATAATCAAATCAGCTTCACGCTGTATCCCGCACACAGCAGGGTAGGTAGGAGGAACCTAGTGTTAGACACTCAATTCCCCACCCTCTGCAAAATTCTGGAGGCATTGCGTGTTGAGTGGCAGAACTCAACATTAGAATTCCTATGCCTATCCTGATATGTACGTGATATAGCTTAAATTAAAAAAATATATGTCTTTATCATTTTGATACATTACATTAAATACAATTTAATTTAGTTACTATTATTTCCAAATGTTTTTAATATTTTATATCATTCTATAAAATATTAAAAACAACTTTTTACAGATATTAGATTAACTTATTTAAATAAAACTAAACGAAACGAAAACGAAGTCAACATTATTATTTATTTTTTAATTCAAAATATTAAACATAGCAAGTGTTAACATATGCCGAAAAGACATATGATGTTAAATTAACAATATCAAAATGTTACATAAGAGGATCAACACACTAATAAAAAACATGTTAATTACCTTTGCAGAGTTCCAAAATAGCTGTCCTTCAAACAATCGACAAACTTGACGAGTTTTAAACTGATTTTTCGACTTAACTTCGATAAAACTGAAAATACACAAAAAAATCTATACTTAATATTGAAGTGTTTTTTATGTGAAGAGTTTGTTTGGTTCAATGTCTTAATTTCAGAAATTACCGGTTCAAATTAAAGAATATATTTTTATGTCCTTTATCACGGATAGTTGTTGATACATTACATCTATAATCAGTAGGCATATCTATGTAACTCACTGTACATGCGCCGACCTGCGCTCTACCGCACAGATGCAAATAGGAACTGATAATATTATAAATAACTAATTTGACTATTCCTTTATATTCTTTATAAAATTTTACTTAAAACACCCAAACAACATATATATATATCTGGCACTCCTCACGAGGAGGCGGGAGGCGGTCCCTCACCGGTGCGCTGCACGTCGAGCGAGACTTGGCGCGCGGACGTGGCGCGCGCGGGGCACGAGGAGACGGCGAGCGGCGCTGCAGAGTACAACTCCGCCTCGTTCTCAATGGGGATGGTGCTGGACGACGATAAGGGTGGACTCGCAGACTTTGTCTGGGGAATTTAAAAACAACATTGGGGAACAAAGTTTTTTGGCCATATTATAATTAATATTATTAAATAGTTATCATTGTTATCATCTATCACCTATAATTGACCAGCTTTCATGGACAACCAAAAGCCAAGCCTGCTTGATAAAGCCTCATCAGATCTCATCTTCGATAGATAAAATATTAAATAGCTATACTGTGACGTTTAGAGAACTAGTCAGGTACCGCCGAATTCCATACAGGTCCCGCACCCCTTGGAATCCAGAGAGGTTTGAATCTCACTACTTTCAAATTTTTATAAAAAAATAAAATCAGCTTCACGCTGTATTCCGCACACAGCAGGGTCCGTTCCCCACTTTCTTCCAAATCCTGGAGACATTGCGTGTTAAGTGACAGACCTAACGCCTCGCTTTGCCTCAATACCAGAGCGAAGAAATGGAAATATAAATTTAAATATATATTCCATTTAACACTCTTCTCTTTTTATATTTTATTTTAAATCCTTTGTTTTTGTCAAAGGTTGCCTGTAAGAGATTGCTTGAAGCAATAAGGCCGCCTTTGCATACTTGTTTTTATTTATTTCTTTTCTGTACTATTTGTATTATTCTTTTTCTAATATTTGTGTGCAATAAAGTATAAACTAAACAAAATATTTCATATCTTCGAGAGGGGATCGAACCCACAACGAGTCGGTTTAATAGTCATTCCCTGTGCCCCTGCGCTACGACTGGCCTCTCAAATTTATGTTTACTAAAAAACTATTTCCCTCAGTGTGAAACGACACTTTAAATATATAAAAAATGACTTGTAATTAGGAAGTAACTTACGTTTAACCTTTCAAATCTATCGCTATTACAAAAGCTATCGTCATTAGAATTAATAATTTCGTAGTCATCAAAATTATAACTCTCATAAGATTCAGCTTGTTCCACATTCTCGTCTGAGTCGTTCGAATCTGTATTTGTTTGTACATTTAACGAGATTGTGGGACTGCTTCTTGTTGAATAAAATATTGAGTTTGATATTTCGAAGCGTTTGTCTTGGTGACAAGGGAGATCTGGAAATAAAAAGAAAAATATATATGTAATGGAGATTCATTTATAAATTTAATCAAATCATTGTCATCGTATTCTTTATTCACTGTGCATAGGCATGTTAAAAATGTCAGTCCTGGATCTATCACTGCCATATTTATTTTAGGTACGAGTATTCAAATGGAAACAACCACTACGGTACATGAAACATTCAAAGTGATGGTGATAATTAATGATATACCTGATTAATGATAACCCGCTGTATCTGTGGACAGTTATTTCTTCCACTTACAATGTCTCATGTGTCATATATATCTCCTAGTTATTTCCATTTAACCATAGGGGGTGCAGAGACAGGTAATTTTTTTTTTCAAGCAAAGCAGAGTATGCAGAGGGACCCTAGTGTTAAGACACTCCCTTCCCACTTCCCGCCAAAGTTAATAGGCATTGTGTGTTGCATGTGGAACTCAACGCTGCGCTTCGACACCAGAGCGAAAAAATTAAATACAAATTTAATTAAATATTTCATAACCACGAGTGGGGATAGAACCACAACTAGTCGCGTTTACAGTCACAATTGTGCCCCTGCGCCTCGACTGGCTTCTTAATTTATAATTATAATTTTGTTCTTACCATCAACACTCCAATCCATATTATTTATTTCATATCTCATTTCTTGCAGTACTTCTTGCATTATCTGTAATAGCTCCCTTTTCGTGTCGCCTTCTGAGAATTTTTCATTCATCGTCTGTAAATATTAAACATACATATATGTCATACATACATATTTTTGAGAGCCTAACTTGGAAAGTTTCTGTGACTGAATAAATTATATTTTCAGTAGTTTAACATAAGGTAATGACTGCACAAGATAGTGGTATTTTAGTAACCATAAATAAAAAAATTAAGACACTTTGTTTCCAATTTTCTGCCATGCCATTTGGCTGCCATGAGGTTAACTTTTTGAACTTTGGTTCACTCGAGAAGAAAATAATCAGACCTGATCAGCTCACTTAGTATATGTAATGACACGTTCAGTGGCGTAACCTAACGTCTCATTTGGTCGAAACGATGATGAATGAGAAAGAAAATAGTATAAGCGTAAAATACAAAAAAAAAAAATTAATAACTCACTTCATACAACTGTTGTTCCTGTCTCGCGACATATTGTATTTTCTTCGGTACAATTTGCAACTCGCGCGCCATATCGAATGACGCCAGAATAAATTGCTGTAGTAGTTTAACGTGGATCTGAAATAAATATATGTTTATTTTTCTTTGGGCGCATGGCCCGCATATAGTAGGCATTATGTGTTGAACGGCGGAATTCAACGCCGCGCTTCTCTTTGTTACGAAATTTAATAGATTTTGTTTAAATTTATGCCTTTTAAATACAAATATTGGCTTCATTTATTACAAAAAAAATATTAACTATTTTATTTCTATTTAAGTATTTTATTCATTAAAATATTATTAGATTTGATGATCTTTAAAATATTAATATACTTGATGAAACAAAAATCTTCAAAAATCTTCGATCCAAAACTACCGAGAATGTAGTATTGATGGCAATTAATAAACTGACGGTTAACACTGAGTATATTCAACACAACTACTGCTAACTAACTATGACCAACGGTCAACCACAAACACATATACATAAACATGAAACAGAATTACAACAATAATATAAAGAAATAACAGAAAACAAAAGAGCAAAAAGTACACTCGCTAGTTTTTAAATAAAAAACCTTTTAAAAAATAAGTGCCCAAAAAAACTATACAATTAAAAAAAGAGTATATAAAACTTACCTCACTCAACCTAGTACCGTGATCCAACAAATAGCTTTGCGAGCATTCCGTAGCAAATTTCAATAGAACATTTATTAGAGAACTTCTATTCCTTATAGTTCTGTTATCATTATCTGTATCTCTTTTCTTTTTATGTTCTGTATCCTTTTCTGTATTTTTTAATATTTGTATATCATCTACGATTGACCATTGGCTTTTTACGTGATGTTTTTGTGGCGGACTCGCTGAAAAAATTGTTTATATATCATTACATCGTCGGTTATCTAACTTTAAAAGTGATATGATGCCAACTAAAAAAAACAACAACATCTTGAACTCCAACAAGTCTATTATCAACACTCATTTATAAAGACCCTTTATATGATAATTGCCCAGTGCACCGGTGCCTATAAAAAAGATCTAGATGTAACATCACTAGTGTGGTTGTGAAATCAGATGTGTATAAAAGAGTGTGAAAGTGAGATCTCATATGTCGACCTAAGATATGTGATCTTACGTATATCGATGTATTAGAGCACACGTTAGAAATAAAAGCGTTATCTCCAAAAATAAGGTCATGCACACTTAGATCTCGTAAGATAATTTGCGTTTGCAACGACTTTTGTTGTAATAGGCAGAGTGTAGGTAGAAAGCGCAGTCGTAACATTAGTATGTATAAACATAAAATTTAACTGATAAAGGATAAGAACTGCAAAATTTAATAACATACTTATCAATTCCCATTGATCTAACAATTCATTCATGAATGCTATTTGCTCCTCCTGCAATCTTCTGGTTGATATTTTATGTGTTGAACTCTCCGTTTCTCTGTAAAATATTATATAAATGAAGGTTTTAATTACCAATTAACTTCTATTCTTATGTTGACATAAAAAGTTTCGATAAGTAAACAAGTAACTAGAAAAAAACTGATAGTCGTCTAACGACTGAACTTATTTTCATGGCAGAAAACGCTCTTGAATTACTACTCGGTACATCCGTTTCGCCAGGGGTTAAATTTAGTAATTTCTATCACTTTACAATAACGAGACATAATCAACTTAAAATTTTTTTGGATAAGTCAGGGGAGAACCTAATATTAAGATACTGCGTTCCCCACCGCTTAATTATCGAGCCATTGCGTGGCGGAACTTAACGACGCTGACGTGGTACAGCGTCTGTCGTGCCACAACGGCCTCACATTCGATAGTAATTATTCTCTTTCATAAATATTACCGCACAGACGAGTCGCCCTGAAGTCAAGTTTTCTTAATTTTTGCATTTTGGTCACTCGGGAAGAAAATTATTTAAAAGTAAGAAAATTCCTAAAATAAAATTTGTGCAACCATTTAACTTCAGGGCTAATGACTCGTCGACCGTACGGTAATTTACCTCCTTTCTCTTTTCAATCCTTGGTCGGACTCCGGCAATTCCCCAGTATGACACAACTCTGTGGACTCAGTAGCCTCGCTGAGAGATAGACGAGGGTTCACAGCGGGCTCACTGTTAGAGAATAATACGAAGAAAATTTGGGCATTAACATCTATTTCTTTTACTTGGTGGAGGTCGAGACAATTCTGTAATAAATGAGAGTAAAATGGTGGAAATTAATATACAAAGTAGAAGTGACAGATTACCATTAATTCTGTTGTGTTACTAACAAATTTAAATTAACAGATTTATAATTAGCATACGACTTTTTATTATCGTTTATGAATAAATTGGATTTGATTTTCGTAGAGTTTAAGTCGATTATCAATACATGTACATACCTCGGAATTAAACACAGCTGTTTCATTGTCCTTCTCATCATCATCACCATATTTCTCGTCCACTCGTTCCCCATCACCTTCCTTATACAAATTAAAAGTCGACCAAAACTCTTTAGATAATCTTTCTTTAGAATTGCAAATGTTATCACTAAATATATTGCTTCCATATTTATCCAGAGCAAATAAATAAATTGGTGTAATATTTTGGAAAAACGCAGCCTTTTTTGTGTACAGTTCCGATTGTATTTTCTTTAATGATATATAATTATCAGCAGCAGGGTCTATAATGTCTGGGGGTACAATGATTTTGAGTCCATCTTTTAGGAAAGAGTTGTTCAATTCGATTTCTAACGTCGTACCTAGATCTGATTCTTGGCGGATGAGATCCTGTAAAGGTATAGCTTATTCAAAAAGACTATTGTAAGCACTATTGAATCGAATGGGCATGCCGTTACTACCGACTAGTAAGGCAGTTGTTCTTTTCAGGCAATGTTACAATTTTACATGACATTCAATAGATATTAATTCCATACATGTTTATCCTGTAAATATTCTTGAACAGTTTAATAAGCTTGACTTGTTAGGATTAGTGGCAAAGAAGCATGTACTTATAAAATATTGGTTAACTTTAGAGCTGTTTTCGAATAACTAAAGAAATAGCGACCTAACTCTATATTAGTGGGAATATATAAGAATAAGTTTTGAGCTCCAGACAAATAATTAAAGAAAAATGTAAATAATTTATTATATCATAATAACTATAGAGAGAAATAGTAACTACAATCATTTAAATTACTTGAATACTTGAAATATGTGTGATCAGTGACCAAATGTATGAGGATATGTAATGGATAGATGGGAAATGTCATTCCACATACCTGCAATGGTAACGTATCCCATGGCTGTTTATTACACACGAGGTCCTCCACAAGCTCAAATTCAGAATTACCCACGCTCAAGTGCACTTGTGTTGATATACCGTATTGTATTCTAATCTGGTAAATTAAGTATTACAATCTTAGAAAGGTATAAAAATGTTATGGAAATATGATTTTACTACAATTTATAAAATACTATTTATATGTATTTCCACTGTTAGGTTGGCTATTTAATTCCGCTAGAGGCATTTTTATATTGTTATGTCAAAAATTTAAGTAGAGGAGAGTGAGAGTCAATTCTGTTAAAATAAAAACGGGGCTTATATATAAATATATTTTTTTTTCTATATATTAAATTAAATTAAATGTAGTTTTGATTTGATACAAATACTTTAAGATTCACAAAGATTAAGTTAAACATAACATTTTTGTCTCCAAAAAGAATTCATTCTACTTAATATCTTCATAACAATAGTTACCCATCTACAGCCTCTCGGCAAAGTCTCAGGCAACAGTTTTTTTCCCAAAATGCAATTCAACAGTCTTGCTCGGGCTGATGATGAACTGCCCAAGATTACCAAAGTAGGCGGTCGAGAACATTGGTTTGAAATTTCTTGAACTACGTTTGGTACATCAGGATCTGAATAAAAAGAGAATCAAAAAAAGTTATTATTACCTGATGATTTTTAAATAAGTAGGGAGGTAGTCTGAGGCCCGTTGCGGCGCAGAGGCACCAGCTTGCGACTGTAAACATGACAGGTTCTGGGATCGATTCCCACTCGAGGAATATTAATATTTACATTTCCTCGCTCTGGTAAGGAGGTAAAGCGCGGCGCTGACCTCAGCCTCAACACGCCTTTAAATCAGGTGAAATTGGGGAACAAAGTATCATAACACTTGGTTCCCAGATTCTCTCTAGGACCTTGCTACATGCGGGATACAGCGTGAAACTACAAAAAAAAAACAAGTGAGTGGTGAGGTTGGCGGGAGAGGGGAGATGTAGTGGGCGACTAAATTAGCTTGGAAATGTCAAAGTCAAAAGGTTGCTAAAGAGGTAGTGGACTACAGACTACATAAAGCGGAACTCACCAACAGTCAATATCTCCTGCACGTCTTGCAGAGCGCGCGCCGTATCGCGCAGCAGCACTCGAAGGAGGCGCACGCGCGCCGCGCTGCGTCGCCACCCGCCGCCCGCCATGCGCGCCCATGTGCTGGGGACGTAGTAGGTACTTTATCGCGTTTTCAGGGTTCCGTAAACAATAATCAATCACAACCTTAACTATTTAAATATTATATAAGTACTTTTAACATAAAAAGTTTAAAATTGCTTAATTTTGCTTATTTGCTACAAGAAAAAATGGAATGTCGTAGTACTAGGACCCCCCATGACGCCGTGTATTATTTAAACGTACCTGGAAAATAGTTTCAAAAGGTAGGCCCAGGGAATCTAATGTACAGACACTCCGTTCCATAGTTTCCGTCCAATTTTCGTGACATTGTGGCGGAACTCAACGCCGAGCTTTTTCTTTTCATCAGTGTGAGGAGATATGAAATTGCTTTGCCGCGACGGCCTCACTCATTAAATAAATAATACAAATATTTAGATTGGAGATTGAATATTTATCTCCTTTTTCATGAATTATGTTTGTATAGTCTGGCAAATATGT